>OZ007497.1:2283081-2533860 GCA_963931805.1 Microdon myrmicae | reverse complement strand
GGACTACGAATAGCATAGGGTTCACCTTCCAGACCGAGAGAGTAGCTAAATCGGTTCTGATGGTAGGAATCAGAAACGACCAACTGAGGCATCTGATAGTACAATCAAAAAAGGACCCTTTGGATAGGATTATTGCTAGGGTTCTCGAGTTAGAGAAAACCGAGAATGAGATGAGGAGCGAATGGTACGAAATACCAACGAGGTATCATGACCAGTCACCTTCACCGGAGAGGAACGACGAATACCATGCCCCCACCTCATCAAATAGGCAACCAATGCGGAGGAATAATCCATTCTACAATTGGGAGGATGAACAAGATCCCCCAGAGCAATCCCCTACGGGGATACTCGATCAAACCCCCAGGAATCGAGGCAAAGGCAGAATAGGCCTAAATACGATGCGTCTCGGGTAGTAGAGACACAGAATAGGAATTCTAACACTAGATTCCCAGAACGATCTCACCCCATTACATGCCCACAACCTGGGAAAACCCCGTTTAGGTCGGATACACCACCACACACTTCTAGTAGAAGACCAACAGGGTCTAAGCCAAAGAAACCCGAGGTACCACGACACCTTCACAGAGGCGGAGGTGACTATCTTAGTGACTCCTCTAGTCAAGGTAGGGACAAGCGTAAACCAAACACATGGGTTACACGCATGACTTGCAGCTTCTGTAATAGAAAAGGGCATGTATACGACGAATGCCTTCCACGCCGAAACACACCTAAATGTACAAAGTGTGATCGATATGGGTACGATGCTCAGGATTGTCGAACAATTAGTACACAAAGGAAGGCGGATAATCCTGGACTTACACAAATAAGGTCGCAGGATCAAAGGAAGTCACCTGTGAATACCTCAAATCAAGGGCAGGAACGACCATCCACATCGAAACAAGCAACGGCATCGAATCGTAGAGTGTACAATATTCGATGTTGTTGTGAGTTTTGTGGCCGAAAGGGTCACACGGGGAACGAGTGTCGTATCAAGGCAAAGTGGATAAAACCACAAAAGCCAACAGACACACCCAATGTGGTTAAGTCTGTTACGTGCGTCCGCCACCCCATCAATTAATCATTTTGTAATTTTAACATAATTTGTTTTAAGGTGGTATGATGGTAAGGTGGTGGAGGAGTTGCACAATCCAGAAGTGAGTTTTCAAACACGCCCCGATTCGGGCGTGGATCGTGCAGTTCTTCGAGTTCGAATTCGGTTTTCGAGGTGGATGTCGATGAGCGAGAGAGAGACGGGAGGATGTTAGAATACGGTTTTGAATTCCGTTGCTGACGGTTTCTGTTTTTTGGTTGAAAAGTGAACAAAGGAAAGAGAAGCAGTTAAACAAAAGAAAAAAAAAAAAGGAAAAATTTGTTAAAATAAAAATTGTATGAAGAAGTTGTTGAAAAAGTTGTAATAAACCTGAGAACTGTCTGGCTGTATAATAAACTTGGAATATCAAATGACTTGTGGGTAAGTGGTTCGATTTATTCGCAATTTAACAAAGAAGTGTTAAGAAATATTAGAGAGTGTTTACCGGATTTGCCAAATAAAATTAAGCTTAAATTATTGCTTAGTTTTTTTCACATACCGCGCCGTCTAGCCGAAGAGTGGAAATCTGAATTAGACGAAATTATTGCAGTAGCAGGCTTAGATTCAGAATTATGGATTTCAATGTTGGCGGAAACAATGAAAACTTTTCCGGCGACAAATTCGCTGAACATGGAAATATCAGATAACGAGGAAACAAGAGCAATATATACAGAGACGGTGAACGACTTAAAGGAGTTATTGGATATCACAGCAATATATATATATATATTGGATTGGAACCGGACCTAGCCTAATTCAGACTTACAAAAAGGTAACTCCCTTTGTACTTAAATCAAAATATTTGTGGTCATTTCTTACACTACAAGTCTTTACTTAGCGACCACACCCCACTGACCTGCAAGGTCAATACAGAATGGCAAACAGTCCAAAAAAGAAAAAATTCAAAGGCCAACAAACAGTCACGCAACGACGGCGGTAAACAGACTCGAGCCAAGAATAGTACTAGTATGAGCAGTACTGAACACTCGGGGGCTCGAAAAATAAAACAACACCAACACCGATTACAACGCCATCGACCCGAATCGAACCGTAGCCAGTCGAAGTCAACCGGTGCGGACGCGTCAGAGACGCCAAAAGAGGGACATAGGCGACAGAAGAATGGAGAATGGTGCACATTTTACAAGCGACACAACCACATGGCGACAGTGTGCCGACAAAAAGCAAAATGGGAGAAGTCGGAAAACTCCCAGAGGTCGGGCCGGAATTCCCCAACCCGACCAAATTAAAGCCACCATATAAAGAAAACTGTCCTCAACCGCCAACAAAAGTTCCAATAGTCCAGCTCCCATTAGACATCGGATGTAGAAACACTACATGTCTAATAGTGGACACAGGTGCGGAGATCAGCCTTCTTAAGCTGAAGGCACTCCAAAATGGAATAGCATTGGATACCAAAAAGGCCACTACTCTCCAAACGCCTTTTGGAAAGGGAAAGTCTAGGGGTTTTTGTAAGGGAATATTCAAACTGCCCCAACCATACTCCTGTAACTTTCAGGTAATGGCCTCCCTACCGGGATTGTCAGAAGATGGGTTGTTAGGAAACGACTTCCTAGCTAGGAATCGTAAAATCAACGGACCCGGGAATTGTTTGGAATTCTCCCAAACAATGTAAATCCGGTAAGTTTTTCCGTTGAATTTACAAAAGATAGAAAGCGGACGTCAAGACATAAGGCACCCAGCCGGGACCCCTTCCCAAGGGGATCCATAGAGGTCCAGACCGCGGCCGGAAGTACACCGGATACCCTACCCAAACAGGGGAAAGGGGGCGAAAATTTGTCAGGCTCCAAACATCCCAACCCCACTTTAATAGCTGACAAACCAAAGAAAGCTAACAAAGAAGTAACAGTGGTGGAACACTCACTGCCAAACGCTTCGGAGGTAGAAATTTTTCTGAACACATAGTACAGCAAATTGTGTGAGGAAATATATATTCAGTGTTGTGGCGTGTCATGAATTGTACAGCGGACCAACAGACAAAGGAACAAAACCCTGGACACCGTAGTCAGCCCCATCCACAGTCAGACGGTTCAGCGCAGAGGAGTGTATGCTGTTGGCCACATCTCCCACAATCATACAACAGGCCTTGCAGGGAACTTGGAAGCTGACCTGTTAAAACGATGGTGCTTGGAGGAAGTATATAGCGGCGACCATCCCCCAGGTAAGATCAAGTGTTGGCACAAGTGAGTACCTCCCAAGTTAACTTTGTACACACAAATTGGAAAATTTTTCCGATTAAAAACCCGATACCACAACAAACCTTCTAAAACTGACCAATGACAATTATAGATCAATAATTAAAGTAGATTGGAACAACAAAATCTAAGCCATTAAAGCTGGTGGGCGGAATATGTCCCCACAAATAAATAAAGTATTTAGAAGGAATGATTATGATGATATTCCATGTCCGTAAGCTTCGCAGACTCCGAAAAATTGTTAAACAATGTTAAAGGCAGGACTTAACCTGAAACAGGTCAACTCCATCGAAGAGTTAATAATATTCTAGGATCCGCGAGACAAAGCAAACTCAATTGGTGGTTGTTTCGAGGCAGTGTACAGAGTAAACGATCCGTTCATTCTAACCGCGACCTGGAAAAGGGGGCTCTCCAAAACCATATTTCCATCCGCCATCAACTTAATAATTGGCATCTCGAAAGTCGAAGTTTCACTGCATGTAGTGTAAACAGTAGTGCGGATTTCCTTCTTAAAAATCTAGACGCGAGTATGTTTCTAAGATCCCTTAAAAAGAAAATATCTTCTGGAATAGATATTATTCCAAACATTGTTCTAAATCATTTTCCTCTTGAATCAGTGAAGTTGGTCACCGTTTTATTTAACAACGCTCTAAATTATGCATATTATCCAAACCGTTGGAAAGCTGCAGTAGTCCATCCCATCCCCAAAAAGGGCAAGGACAGAAGCAATCCAGCCAATTTTCGCTCGATTAGTCTGCTTCCAAACATCAGCAAGGTGTTCGAAAACATTATACATAAAAGCATTTATAAACTGGTGTGATGCAAATGGTATTATTCTGAACAATCAGTTCGGTCTCAGATCGAAATACGACACGTCAATAGAATCAAACGTTTTTGCGACGACTGGAAATTAAACATCATCATCATCATTGGCACTACAACCGGAAACCGGTCCTGGCCTTATTTAACATCCTGAGGCTTGTTAAATTTTCCATAATGATTTGTTTTTTCCGGGCAAGGTCATTAAGTCTTGCGCCAGAGGCTCTCCGACAGGGAATCGAACCCCGGTCTCCCGCGTGACAGGCGGGTATACTAACCACTATACTATCGAGGAGCCGAAATTAAACATCAATTTTCAGAAAACAGAAACTATGCTTTTTAGAACAAACTGTCAAGGGTATCGAGGGATACAAAACAGAATTGGAAAATGTTCCATTATAGAAACTAATAATCTTCGCCTACAAGTGAAAACTGTAGTTAGGTACTTGGTATCTGACTTGGTCAGTATCTTTACTTTAATAAGCACATAACAGCAACTCTTACCACTGCTAAAAGCGTATATGCTATGACAAGAAGTCTCTTCCGTAGCAGTCTTTTCGACTCCAAAGTCAAAATAATCTCATAGTCGGCATTCATTCGACCAGTCTTGGTGTATGGCCGCCAGGTATGGTATAATATATCCCCATTCTACATAGATAAGTTTCGGGTGTTCGAGAGGCAGTATTTGAGTTCCTGCCTTGGAATGTATAGAACCCCTGAGTCGCAACATAAGAAGTTGTACCCCAATAAAGTCCTATAAGACGAATCAAGACTAAACAGGATAGATAACTTCATAATCAAAATTATCCGTAGTCACACTTCAAGGGCAATGTGCAGTGAAAATGATCTTATCTTCCGGAAGCTTTCTATCCCAATGATATCTATCTGGAGATTACTCCCCATAATGGGTTTACTCCCCCGGAAGGGTTTTCCCCGAAAGGGTTTTCCCCGGAAGGGTGTCTTATACAAGACAAACATGGAGTCCCTATTATTTACCACGTTTTTCGTGGTGCCAGAGATAAACTAAGTCTCGATGATAGCGATATCCCTAATGTTCCATATCGTCTACGTTTCAGTATGGTGATCAGTGAAACAGATAAATCTAAAAGAGACTGATCTCATCCAACTGTTGGTGGGTGTGTGACAAAAAAGGACTACACGTCCCCAAATATAATATGCGCAACGCTCTCTTTTCCCCTCCCCAGGTGCAGTTATAGTTTTAATACTATTTCCTTCCATTCAGTTTTATTTTAATACGTAATGAAGTTGTGTTCGGTTTTAAAACTATTGTATTAATATATATATATATATATATATATATATATATATATATATATATATATATATATATATATATATATATATTGTTATGCCTGGACCGGCTATACACCTTCGTATTAGGCAGATATAGGTTGCGGGAAAACCCTCTGGCGTTACCTTCGGGTCAAATATTCGGAGTGCACACGGAGAATGAGGGAAAAAGTAAAAATTTTTTTCTTGAGGGTCCGATAACTCGGCTTGGTAATTTCTTTATTTTGATATTTATTTACACCGTAATTAAAATTTGTCCTTAATCTCAATAATATTCCTTTATATATTAATTGTTTTTAATCTTAATAATTTTCCTTTAATAATTTTATTTACACCGTAATTGTAGTTTGTCTTTTTATCTTAACACTTTTCTTTCATATCTTTTTATTTAAAACGTAATTGTAACTTAATAATTTTATTTACACCGTAATTGTAGTTTGTCTTTTTATCTTAACACTTTTCTTTCATATCTTTTATTTAAAACGTAATTGTAACTTAATAATTTTATTTACACCGTAATTATAGTTTGTCTTTTAATCTAACAATTTTAACTCATATCTTTTACTCAAAACGTACTGCGTAGTCCGCGGTCAAACTCAGTCTGAATATCCCAATAATTTTTCTTTTGCCTCCACTTGGCTTCTCCTTTCTAGCTGCCCATCTCAGCGCTACTTTTCCTGCTTAGTATGCAGAAACATGTCGTCGCCAACTCTCACGGGGCTCGGGTTTCTGCATGCGTTGCGCCTGCACAATGTGTAGAACGGAAACCGCTATTCGGCTCCATGGGATTCGAGCCACACAAACTGATCGCATGACAAGTCATTTTCGCGAGCCAAGCAGAATGTCTCCCATGGATCGCGCAAACCACTTGGGGCCCGTAATATTTTTGTGGATTAAGCAAATGCCTCCTTTGGATTGCACTTCATCATGGGAATATTTTGTGAACTAAGTGAATATTTCTTTTGGATGGATACAGGGTTAGGATTTCGAACATTTTATGACCAAGCGGATATTTCTTTTGTATCATATTTTTATCATAGGAATATTTTGTGGATTAAGCGGATATTTCTTTTGGATGGATACAGGGTTAGGATTTTGAACATTTTATGACCAAGCGTGTTCTGCTGTTGTGGGGGTTGTTCCTCAGGAAGCGCGTTTTCTTGTCCTGAAAAGGACGTTAAATCTCTTTGTTGAATGTTCCTGACACAACACCCTCCAGCAGCAAGGGGTCGTTGCCGTGCTTCCTCTGATCCAGAGGGAAGAGCAACGTCCTGATTTTCGTAGGACGTAACTTAGGGGATAACGTCCTTGTATACCAACCTCAGTACCGGTTCCTGTACCAATTTTCGGAGTCATCCTCGTGCACAACAGAAAAGAATCGTCCAGCGTTGGTGACGACACACAATTTCCAAAGAAAGATAGCGTGAATTTTGGTTAAGTTTTATTTGGAGTATTAGGTTAAAGTATTACAACAGAATTTGAAAAATCTCTGCTCTGTGGCATGAGGATTTAGATACTGCGGCCTCGAGATCGTTTTACTATCCCTTTATAAAGGAAAAGGAATCGAAAATTGTATCCCAAAGATACACATTTTCGTACAACAATCTCGATTTGTTGGGTATTTCGAGCGCGATGTTGTATTTACACAAGATAAGAATGAATTCTTACGAAACTATTACGCAGATGTGTGAATGTATCTGCTTTTGGTTTTTGTTTGTTTTCCTGAATGGAAAATTTTCAGATAGAGATAATGATCTCTGAATTTTTGGATTTGGGTGATGCTGTGGGGCAAATGTGAAACGTAAACGAATATTAGATTCGTTTATTGTAACTTTTAATTTTAATTTGGATTTTGGGTTAATAATGCCGTGGGGGCAAATGTTAGGCTATAAACGAATATTTAATTCGTTTATTGCGAATTTTGGGTCATGTTTGGGTTTTTGTGGGTTTTGATATGTTATTTGGTTTTGGATTAAGATAGCTAGGATTTGGATGTAGGAATGGGGGAAAATGGTAGTAGGGCTTTTTGGAGCACTACAAGCGGATATTTCTTTTGTATCATATTTTTTCATAGGAATATTTTGAAGGATTCGCAGCATCCATAACAATATATATATATATATATATATATATATATATATATATATATATATATATATATATATATACATAGATGAAATGTTAATTTAGAAAATATTGTATCCCGAAAAGCAAATCAAAACAAAAAGATATGGCACAATTTAGAGTGCTTGTGAAGAGCCAGTAAGTTAGTTAAGAAAAAACCACTGTAAATAGGACAGCATTTGTAGTTTTTTGTTGGTTAAATTAAATGTGGAATTTAATATAAAAAAATATGCAGGCGGATTATAGATTCCAGATGCCACATATGGAAAAATGTATGGCGCACAAAGGAAATAATGTGCTACTCAAAACCAATAACAATTCTAGGGTATTGAAGCAATAAGATACACAAAATATCTTTGCCATTATTCACCATAAATGAACACTTGTGTAAATACAAGGTTCTAAGAATTGTATCACACACATCCGCACAATAAGGTCTCGCAGATCAAAAAAAAATTCCAATGTTAAGTAAACAAAAAATGTACTGCGAGACATGCATCTGTGTGATTTCTACCGAGATGCTCCTCTTTTTCCACAACTAAATCGATGAATTGGAATCTGATCAAATATTTGAATCTACGCGTAGAATCCACTACGCTTTAGTGCAATCAAACAGGTTTTTACTGACGTACAATTACGCATCCGAATTTTACGATTTGATGCGTTTAGTAAGTTCCTAAATTCATCAGTGTTTATTTACATTGTATAATACTTTTCATAAATACCACTTTAAGTCTTTACTGGTAATTAGATAAGCCCGGAGTCGACTTGATGACTTCCTCTTTGATTCACGACTTTTAGTTCTCTACTTTTTCCACTTCAATTGTCGGTTAACTCACCACTACTGATGATCGCCCGATGAGAATCAACCGGGCTTCTCGCCTTACCTTTTTACCTTATCGAGTTTGCTCTCCTGAGAAACCAGTCAACCCAGTATACCGTTTTAGGTTACTCTACGGTAATATGGGGCGATTTTGTCAACGGTGAATTTTTTGAACGCTTTTTATTCAGGAAAACCTTATTTTCCTGCTTGAAATCTTAAAAGAAATATGGCAACGAGTTTTTTGTTTACACTTTGGATTTTGTTTGATTTCTGAATTGTACTTAACACTTAATCATGTGTAATGGGTTGTAAATATAATATGAAAATGAAAATTTGGCACACGTAAGTATTTTGTTGTTTATGAAAATGAATACTTGTTTCGTTTATGTATACTTATGTAGTTTGGATGGTTTCGATAAAGAAATGCAAAAAACAATTTGTTGCACGATGCGTCATATATTAATATGTTGAAATAACTCTCCAACCTCTACACTAGAGGTCTTAGCTTGTGTCACAACCAAGTAACTCAGTTTTGATTAGCTGTCGGATGTGGAGACACAACTCCCTAAGTGTCAAGAGATAAGGGAAGAACCGTTCGACCAATACGAGTCGAATGAGGACAAGGTTTCTAGTGGTGTACTAAAAATCAATGCAAAACAGACCACAATCACCTCAATCAACAATTATGGTGGCTTTAAGAAACATGTGAAAGCCAGTTCAGATGAAAGGGTCGTTGCCACACCTTTAACAAAAACCAAGTCACATCGTTCCCGGCAAATCAAGCGGGGAAATGATCCTTTAAGGCAGGCCAGATCCCTTGTGGCCCGTCTTTATACGACGTCACCGTGGAATCTCTCAAACAATCAACAAGCTGCACTAAACGACGTTGAAACATTGGATGTATACACGATTGAAGACAACATTAATGACGCCCGCCGTCGACTCGTTGTAGGAGGTGATAATGCCCACCATTGTGGACACCGAACGACCTCCGCCACACCTAGTGGACCAGAAACATTGAAATGTTTGAAGCCTCTGCGAATCGAAGAGGTCTGCGATTAGTGTCTCTAAACTTCACCTAAACTATTGCACAATATTATTTTGAATAAAAGATTTGAAACTTCTTTTCCTTTTGCCGTTTTACTGTTCGACTGATTTTTTGTTTTTTTTTTTTTTGTTTATCTTTACTTCACTTAATTACGGATAAGTTTCCATGGAAAAATAAACTAAAACTTTCCCGAGTTGAAAAAGAATAAAACACACACAACTGCCCTCGACGTTATTCGATCTTTTATGCTCACTCCATGCAGTGTAAAACTCGACTCTATCTGCATTGCTCGATGGATGGAAAACGACTTATTAAGCGGCGTAGCGTATGTACGCTGCTGTGTTTGAATAGTGACTGATCTCAATTAGGGATGAAATTTTGGATTTTATTTTTGCACACAAGACAACCAATAGAGATCACGCCTCTGCTCTCTCATTGCCACGCCCGTCGAGGTATGGTGAATACATCGGTTAATTGATAGTCGACGAACATGGGAGAATGAGAGAACAGAAACACGAAGTACTATGAACCCGGGATGGGTTTGGTTGTGTGTGCATGAATCAATGCAGCTCTGAGGTAGCCCACTGGCCCAATTCGGTAAATGTGGTGACCTCAGCGTGCATTGACCTGTAGGGAGACAGAATTATGGAGGAGAGGAAAATGTAGCTGGTGCTATTCACCCGCGAAAAGAGCCAAAGTGACGCTAAATTGGCTAGGGTAATTTATTGTGGGAACTAATTAAATATTTTGATAAATTCACCAGCGATTGCATGATTATGCAACAGTGTCGTCTGATTTCGACTTGTTGTTGCTAACCGACATGATGTGATTTCCGGTGGAAATCTCATGGGTTAGCAAAATGGCGTTGCCGTAGCTAAACTCAATTATGCATTGTCTGCATATAATAATGAGTTTAGCTATGCGTCCTTTGGGAAAACAGTGATTCTCTGGTGAATAATGTTGGTAGACGAAATTGGGGAATATATATGAGACGCTGTTAGCGGCAAAATAAGGCTGAAATAGTGGGTTGGTTCTCCATGTAGTATAGAGAAACCCCACAACATTCGGGCAAGCGGCATTCTGATCGTATTATTAATTATTATGAGTGGATATGAAACATTTGAATAATTAGTTTATTAAACATTCAACATACAATAAACTAACGTAAACAATACTTCAAGTGCCTCTTTTAATACAAATATTGATTCAATGAACTTATTGATTCGTGATTTCGTGTTTTTTGTTCGTTCGAGCTGGGTCCTCTAATCGGCGGTGAACTGGATAACATTAAGAAGTTTTTACAACGGTGCGAATTAAATACAGTCCACAACGATATACGCCACATCACAGAATTAACACAAATTTTTAATATTTTGTAGGGTATCCCTTACGTTTAAAACACAGTTTCATCTTCATGGGATGGATTCCATTAATTTGTTTGTTAAATTTGGGGAAATTGTCTCCCATTCCGTCCTCAAAGCCATTTTCGAGTCGTTGATGTTTATAATACCCGTGGTTAGTATACCCGCCTGTCACACGGGAGACCGCGGTCCGATTCCCTGTCGGGGGGCCTCTGGCGCAAGACTAATGACCCTGCCCCGAAAAACCAAATCATTATGGAAAATTTAACAAGCCTCAGGACTTGCTAAATAAGGCAAAGACCGGTTCCCGGTTGTAGTGCCGATGATGACGATGATGATGATGATGATGATGATGATGATGATGTTTATATAATATCATAATACTTCAATCGTTTTTTTTTTTGTTTTTTTTTTTTAAATTGACTATACATTTTTCTATAGGAATTATGTCAGGGCTTTGAGGAGGAGTTTTTAAATATTTTGGGCAGTGGACATTGTTTATCAATAGCCATGTGTTCAACACCGTATACTTCGGGTCGTTGTCTTATTGAAAATAGTTCCGTTCACAACCTAATTTCCTGGCACTTTCTTGCAAGTTTGATTTTACAATATTAATGCATTGTTAAAAATTCATGATGACGTCAATGAAATGAATTTTACCTACCCCTGCCGCGCCAAATCACCCCGTACCATGAGTGAAACGGCACCATATTTAAATGTTGGTAGTAGGTTGTGCCTCTTTAAGCTTGTATTAAGCTCACGCGAGATTTTTAGGTGCCAATCGGTTTCTTTTATGTTAAATTTACATTCATCGGAAAAAATTACCTTTCTCCAGAATTGCGTATCCAGTTTTAAGCTTTTTTTTTTTTGCAAAAGCGATGCGTTTTTGCTTGTTAACTGGACTCACAAATGGTCTTCTCACTGCGACACTGAGATAATTTTGAACACTCTGTACATTAATTTGGATCCCGAAATATTTGTGAAGGCTTGCAGCTAGCTCGACACCCCCAACTAACGGATTTGTCGTATTTGACATAACTATAAAGACCGATGCCGTCTGTTCAGTAAGGATCTATTTTGACTTCTATCTTTTTTTTTTCGACGCGGCCACTCTTTTCAAATGTATACATCCAATATTATATTGTAGACAGATTTCTTTTAACAATTTTTGCAATTTCTCGCAGAGATTTACCGCCTATATGCAAATTTATTATTGTGAGAGGTTAGTTTTCTTTATTTATTGTAATAATGTTAACAAAAGGTGTTATATTTCTATTAATAACCCTGACGCTCACCACCGGAAAAAGGAGAGACCGAGTGCCATTTATATTCCATACTCAACGAACAGTGAAGTTAGGGTTGGTTCAGTGCCCGAGAGCACAAGTAGACGTCGGCCGCGCCAGAGTCGGGATTACACTGAACAGAATTGTTCTTCACCATTTAAAATTACGGGTGTTGGTAGGAAAGGTGTATTACATTATTAATTTTCTTATTTCATTTGAAAGTACACTTGACTTATGACCCATTATACGATTTTCGCGTATGTACCACCAATTGCTTCGAATTTCACAATACAAATGATAGTTACCTACTGTTACGGCCACAACCACCCATCCCATAATGCTTACCCCTTTGGAGCCAGTCTCCACCACTAATAGCGATACGCGCCAAAAACACCCACTTAAAGGCTCGCCACAAAAATCCCCTAAGATTCAAATGTGCGGGCCAGTTGTCCTTCATCAAACGAAATCGTTGAGAATCATAAAATGCGCGTCAGAAATTTTATGATCCCTTAGAAAAATGGTTATCTAAAACCATTAACACAATCAGCGTCGGTTTCCGTTTTAACCAAACCAACTTAAAACAAACAACAGGCACAATAAAACTAACTGCTCGTTCGGCTAAAATAAACAACATAGAGAATCATAAATGTGCATTAGCACGATTCGTTATTGATTATTCTTTTGTGTTTCATCTATCGATCCCAATCTGGGGAAGATAAAGAACAAAAAATGGGTCAGCCAGGAAACAGGGGACATCCTTTTACCTGCAGGAGGAAACAAGGGATCTCTTTCCGATGGGAAAATAAAAACTAGAGACGGGTGGATTCGAGAGACTTGGCCGAAACGGTCATAAGGAGTTGGTTTCTGAAAGCTGACCAGGAAGGTCAGGAGTTGGTTTGATAATTTTGAAGGAGTCCGTGCGGAACGTGCGTGAAGGTGAAAAGTGGGAATTAAGTATATGTGGATCTAACGTCCAAGTTAACTGACTTACAGGTGTGTTTAACGACTTATCATGTGTGTTTGATGACTTATGTAAAACAACGGCAAAAATAAGTGATTACTATTATGTGTGTTTGTAAGGAATAAAGACTAGAAGTTTACTAGAAACAAATGAGTGTTTTATTTAAAGTGTGCGTGGTGTGCAAAGTGGGTGGTGTAAACGTTTTATAACACTACACTCCATGTACGATTGACTGGAAAAAATTAAAATATGCATGAATATGGATTTTGATAATGCCCAATTAAAAAAGGGACTTTTTTCTACATTTTTATAGCCAAATAACTTTAATTTATATTTTTTATTATGAAAGTACGAACTGTGAATATAATTATTAGTATGTTATTGATTTTTATGTTATGTTGTGCTTCCTAAATTTAGATTCAACATACTGCAACACAAAGCAGTTCACACCAAATAATTTCAATCTTTGAGGAAACAAACATATATACAGGGTGTTTTTTATTGTTGCAGTTTAAAATGGAGTGCACTCAAAAATATTATAATTTAAGAAATCAACAAACTCACCGTTCTCCTACGGGCTTTGGGTGCGGGAAAAGTTGTTCGGGCTGCTATCATCGTAGTTGGTGTTTCTAATATGGAATTTATTTGTAGTGTACAAAACCACTAGGTTGTTCGCATTTGTACTCATTTCAGTATAGGATTACATTGGTCGAAATTAAGTAACACGTGATTGCACTTTTCCTTTCCTTTTATTTGATTTCCTTTAACTTGTGGGGGGCGATGTATGTTGCGCCGGCGAACGGCGCTGGTTCATTTCGCCCCTCCAACGTCCTTTATAAATCTCCAACAAGAAACACCGCCAGCCGGATGGAGGACAAAACACTGAGCAACACCGCCACAGGGTTCACCGAGATTCAAGCTCCAAAGCACAGAGCGGACTCCACACAAGAATAAAACACGGCATTATAGTTATTGGTCTATTTTTAATTTATTGTAGGTTCTTATGCACTAAACTGTTTCTTGATTATGCACTAAGCAAAGTTTCCGCTAACGACCACACGATTCGTTAATTCACACTGCCGTTATTAAGGACGAACTTGACTCCAAAATGACTAACCCCGTCTCGTTAACGATTACTCGCGGTTGAATTTCGCGTCCCCGTGCGCACCGAGGAGCGGGAGTGACATGAACACGACCTGCCCGGTCGGCGGATGTAAAAGGACTCAGCGGTATTCGTTCGCTGTCAAAAGAAATTCGGCCAGTGACACTGGCTCTCTTAAATGAAGTTTGCATTTTCCATCCCAAGAGAAACGTGAAGTCTCTCTTTGCGGGTAGGTAACCTGATCTCATAGAGGAGATCATAGAGATACACATGTATGTGTGCACATTGGTTCTTTCATGGGACAAGGCCATGAGAACGTATCTGAAAAAAAAGGGAATAATGTGTATCCATGAGATGTGAGTTCGGCTAAGCAAACAAGTCGAATCTCATTGGGTGCTAATTGGGTTTCTGTTTGTTCATGCAGCTAGTAATGAGAAGCAGATCCAGAAATGTGTAGGACAGAGAGATGGGATAGATCATTGTCTAGGAATGTGCATTGCAGCTGTATTGATAGACCGCAATGCTGGTGGACATGGTGCTAATTGGTTTTAGCGTATTCACAGGGAATTGGTGTTCATAGCATCGCTTCCAAGGGTAAGTATACGATTTCTATTTGTATTTGCCTATCCTGTCGGATTTAATTGATGCCTAAGACGCAAGATGCGTATATTTGCTTTTGTCCTTTGGGTTTAGGTCGCCAGCCAATGTGTATGTAAGGAATTTATTATACACATGGTGAGGCTGGGAATAGGCGACGCAATGTTTATGATCCCTGTTATGATGGTTACATTATATGTAAACCAAATTGTTTTGTTTTCAGGAATTCGACTAGGGAAAATGCGTGTGTAAGATTGAGATTTGCCTGGCAACCGAAGGTGCCGAATTGGGCTTGGGGTTAATGACGTTTGGAACAGAATTCTTATAAGGAATTTTGAATTCGAATAAATGAATGAAAGGTAAAAATTCTCTTCCAGGAGCTTTTAGCTAAAATCGTTTGATAAACTTAATGCGTGAAGTATTTATAGGTGCTAATGCGATTGCATTAGCAGAAACTAATGAAAAGTGGGTTGTAGTTATGGGGATTCCTCGGGTAAGTAGACAGTGGGGTTTGGCGGAGCCGCCAGAAACTTAACTTGCTTTTGATTATAGTTTCAGATCGTCTATAGTTTTAGATGGTAGGTAATATGATTTTGCACAGCAGATTACTACTCCTCTCTCGACTTTTGTCACGTGATGCGAATCAAACGGCTTGTTTTTCTTATCTTAACACCGTTGCTCCCCTCAGATCAGATGATCAAATCGTTTAGGTTCTCAGGCAAATCATACGGAATTGTGATACGATTATGCTGAGACATAGACCTTGGTGGTTACCGTACACGTAGAATGACATGTTCGCAAGGGCGATCACAACCGAAATATGGCAACATACGATTTTTTGTTTTAATTTTAGGTTTTACTCTAAATCAATGAATGAAAATGTGAATGGATGCTTTTGTATGAGTGAATGTAAAAATGCGAAAATGTAATTATGGTACATGTAAGTATTTTTGTTGTTTGGGATAATTCGATTTTCCTATAGCTTTTTAAACGGAATACGATTATATAATTCTTCAGTTAATATCATCAATTTTTGACATTATTCGGCCGAAAATGTTTTTCCTTCCCCATCAAACCAAAATACACGACCAAACAATGTACATATTGAACAATTTCTTAATGTAATTAATTGGAATTGCATATACAGTGTGCTACAACAAATTTCTAAAGATTAAGGATTATTCCTTATATTTTCCGTCCAAATACTCTACCCCCTCCATCAAAAATGATTTTTAAAAGAATGGATTGATATTGTTACCATGTTACTTCTTAAATATGGTTTGGAATGGAACGAAATATTTTTTGACTTGTATAAGTTAATCCAACACTCACGTAAGCAATCCGGTAAGACTCAAATTTGAAATCTTGGAACGATTGTCCGTGTTCAATACAGGTTATCATTTCGGCATTTTACCTTTTTTTTCTAATACATTATTTAAATTTTGCCCAAAAAAGGGCGGTTTTAATAACCCTACAAGGAGATCGAATAGCCTCTTTCGGATGTCCCATGGGGCTAAATTTTTGCCACCAATACACTTGCTAGGAACAAGCTAGGCAGTTATAATATTCATGTTGCAAATTCTTCATTGAAGTATTAGAAATTGTCGCATATGTACATAACACAATTGCTTAAGATAGTTTCGTTATCGCTCTCAGTGATTGGCCGATTGCTGCATTCATTAACGCCCCACCCAATCTTTGAAACTAATCCACGGTTAAACAACATTCATTAATTAATTAATGATTTTTACTGAAGTAAAAATACCCTGCAACCCCTTACAGAAGCTTTAGATGCCTAATATTCAGGCCACTTAAGACTTTAATTATTGGAGTCACGAAATTAAAGCTGCTGTCCAATTCGGACATTTTTAAAAACCAGAATTTATATTTTACGATGCTTCTTAATGGTAATGATAGGCTAGCAAATTTGTTGCAATTTGAAGGTAGAATCGGTAATAAGCTATTATGGATTGGTGAAACCTGCATGAACATTTTAAATCTGTTCCTGCTGCAAAAGCTTTTTGAAATGTATTGTATTATCTGAGCTATACAGCTGCTAAGTTGGTAGTCCAAATACATGGAAAGGATTTATTATTTGCCAAAGCTTATTTAGCTTTTATAAGAGAAATTACACTATTGTCAAAGTTAAATACGTTTATACCCTACAAAACTTGTGGCAACTTACATGACCCTATTAAATACGTGATATTATTCTATTCATCTCAGAAATACATTTCGAAGACCACTACCACCCTATTTCTCGTTATTGAACAAAACCTTGAAAACTTTCTAATAGCAAAAGCTGTCATAAAGTTTTCACCAAAAAGTAGTATACGTCTTGGAGAAAGCTGTAGCACGCAATGCAAAACACGAAACTTTTCTGATGTAAATCTGGATTTCAAATTCATCAATGAAGAGAAAGATACTACAATAACATCATCATCATCGGCACTACAACCGGGAACCGGTCTTGGCCTTATTTACCAAGTCCAGAGGCATGTTAAATTTTCCATAATGATTTGGTTTTTGACGTGACAACGTCTTATAAATCGGTATAGCTTGAGAGGCATTCGGAAAAAAGTTTGTAGCGTTACGATAACGATAACCGATAACGCACGAGCCGCAGTGAGCGAGAGCGCGACTCTCTTAAATGCTCCTAAGTCAAATGCAGAGAGACAACGGGAATACATACAGCGCCTTGCACTGTCGAGAACAGCTGTACAGGTTGAAAGTGTAAAGACAAAAAATACACAGAGACAACGCGAATACAGGCAGCGCCTTGCAACATTAAATAAATCGGATATAGCTAAGAGAAAATTGTCTGTTCATACTGGTTTCGCAGCGGCAAGTTCAAACAACGTTCAAGAACTACGGGTTGTAAACCTACAACAGCCTTCAGCATCAGAACCCGTGTATTTTACAATCATCATCATCATCATCATCATCGGCACTACAACCAGGAGCCGGTCTTGGCCTTATTTAGCAAGTCCTGAAGCTTGTTAAATTTTCCATAATGATTTATTTTGTCTGGGCAAGGTCATTAGTCTTGCGCCAGGGGCTCCCCGAGAGGGAAAATTTTACAATACAACCAGTTATATCGGCGCAAGAGGTATGGGACATGAAATGGAACAAATCGATATCAAGATTTAAATTGGTGTTTCTTGACAATAACTTTGGGTATGCTTGCTCTGTTTGCGATAGACTTTGGTTTGAACGCGATTTAAAACCGATCACGGTGCAACAGATAAACGTAATTTCGGACTGGCACACAAAAGAAAATCGACAACTGTGTCCTGACGAATACACAGTAGTTTGCACTACTTGTAAAATTTCGTTAAGCAAACCAAAATTAATGCCTACACTTGGAGGCATTCGGAAAAAAACACTTTAATTTTGATTTAATAACTTGTATATTCAATGTTAACATACATATTTAGGATACGTTGTCACGAATATAATACGTTGTCATGAATATAATGCCCAGACAACCATTTTTTTTCCCGTGCAAGGTCATTAGTCTTGCGCCAGAGGCTCCCCGGCGGGGAATCGAACCCCGGTCCCGCATGTTACTACAATAACAATAACAGTCTGAGTGCAGCGACAACTCGCAGTGAATACAAAAATCATGGCGACGGCGCTACCCAATATTCTATTATAATTAATTGTAAATCAGCTATTAAAAACGTAAGCAAGCTTGTAAAATATTCTGCTCTTCAAGTGCATGCCATAGATTATATTATATTATCTTTTCACCAAGAAATACGAACGCTTGACCACAAAAAGAAATTCAGTAGCGGTATAGGGTTTTTCAATAGGGACGATGCACTTTTAAAATTAAATAAAATACAAAGTATTTGAGATATAAGAACAAGTTTTATTTTATTTTAAAGCACAAATATTTCAAAGGCAAGCGACAGCATTTCACTTGACTTTATACCTTTTTCAATGCCACGCAGTCAGTAAACTGCTGAAATCCAAACCGCTATCACGTAACATAAAGCTCCGTGTCTACAGAACCATAATCATGCCAATTGTTCTGTATGGATGCGAAACATGGGTTCTCACAAAACGGGAAGAAGAAAACAACTTCCGCGTATTCAAGAATAAAGTTTTAAGAGGCATATTTGGCGGGAAATATGACGAGGAGGCAGCACAATGGAGGAAACTCCACAATCACGAATTGAAAGAGTTATACCGCAAACCTACATAAGTGAGAATAATCAGGTCGCGAAGATTGAGATGGGCCTGACATGTGGCGCGAATGGGCATAAAATTCTTGACGGTAGACCAACGGGAAAGATACCGGGAGAACGGCGCGATAGAGATGGGAGGACAATGTTAGATTTGATCTTGAGCAGATCGGGTCGGCTGGTCAAGCGTGGAAGGAGATTTCACAGGACAGGGAACGATGGCGGGGTCGAGTCGGTGATGTCATAAACTTCCGGGTTCCTACAGGCTAATAAATAGTAATAGTAATAGTAATCCTCCTGATTGGAATACCACCCGAAACAATCGACGGACATTGTTTCTTCAACCAAAACTGAGGAGTCATTTACACGCAATTCCCAAAAATAAAAGTACCTACGTTTCCTGAGAGAAGAATTTAAAAAAAAAGCGAAAATGTTGTCATCAATACTAATGTCAGGGACGTTTCTGATAAACTTTGTTATAGATTTTGCCCACAATATTCTTCATTTTTCCCAAGCTTACATCATGTGTTTTTTGCTTATATTGTTAACTGAAAAGTAATAGGTGCGCAACTAAGTTCTCTGTTTTTTGTATGAAAATGCAACTTTATTTTGAAAAAATGGTTACAAATAAATCATTCGAAGTATTGCCCATCGCTAGCGACAAATTTTTCCCATCTTTCTGGCAGAGCTCGAATACTGTTACAGTAGTGTTCATCTTTTGAGCCTATACACGAATCAATTACAAGGCATAATTGGAAAAACTGTTCCATTGTAGGAAGCAACAATCTTCCGCTGCAAATGAAAACTGTTGTCAGGTACCTTGGTATTTGGATCAATACCTATACTTTGATAAGCACATAGCAGCTGCCCTCTCTGCAGCTAAAACTGCATATGCAATGACAAGAAGCCTGTTCCGAAATAGTCTCCTAGATCACAAAGTTAAAATAATTTCGTACACAGCATTTATCCGTCCGATATTAGTGTATGGTTGCCCGGTAGGGTTTAACGTTTCCCCATCCTACATGGAAAAGTTTCGCATGTTCGAGAGGCAGTGCTTGCGTTCCTGCCTCGGATTACATAGAACCCCTGAGTCTCAATACAGGAAATTCTATCCTAATAAGACACTGTATGATAAATCAGGATTGAATAGGTTAGACAATGCCATTATCAAAATTTTTCGTGGTCATACTGCAAGGGCAATGTGCAGCGAAAATAATCTTATCTCGGGAGCATACTACCCCAATGACATGTATCTGGAGAATACACTCCAAAATGGGTTTATCCCACCGGAAGCGTTCCCTCTCTTGGGTATAAAAGGTTCCATTGAACGCCACTACTTACCTTCCAACCTATAATGAAGAAACAGTTTCCTAGTGCACTAAAACCCTGGAATACATGCATTTACCTTTCCATTGTTTGCTCAAACCTTCGCCTCAAGCACATAAATCTATAATTTTCGCTGATGCAAAATCCATCAGCACCAAACAAATATTTCCCTAAGGGCAGGGTTACATACAAACGCACCATGATTCGAGAAAGCAATTCGGCGTAACAGCAAACAACCGATATAAACCCAAATCATATCGGCGCCCATATCCCTTGTCGAATCCTACAGCACACAAGCAGGAGATATTCCTGCTTTACTGCTTTGCTGCGATCATATCGGTCGCCAAACCTATCGACAAGCAAATGCATTGGCACCAATAATCATGCCCCTGAAATTCAATTCGATTACGATATTACGTAACCGACATAAACCCTCGACCGTGTCCATGCACACAAGAAAAAAGAATTTTCCCACACACGTGCATGGAAAGTCACATTCACAGGCCCGTCGGTCGATCGTACGCCGTTGCTGATCGCATAAGCACCCAAGGATCTCCTTCATGAGATCCTTGAAACTGGTTGTTGTCACCGAAACGACAGAATACAAAAATTCCATCCATCGCTTCGGTGACCACTAAGGGATGATCTTTACATACATTGGTCCCAGCAAAAGGGCGCGAAACACACACGCAATGATCGCTTCCATTGCTCATGGTGTTCCCCTTGTTGATTTGGTTTATCCACGGCCCGCATACTCGTGGACACACACCATGAGCAATGGAAGCGATCATTGCGTGTGTGTTTCGCGCCCTTTTGCTGGGACCACTTAATGCTTCATTTTACTATTTTTCGGTAATTTTTTTTATCTCATGTTATTAAAAAAAAAGAGGACAGAGAGAGAGAACTTCTTCCTAAAATATTCGGCTAACAGGAAATATATAAAAATATAAAAATATAAAAATATTATTGTACGCCGAAAGGCATTACACAAACTTATATCGTGTAATTTAGAGTGCTCGTGTAGAGCCGGTAAATTATTTTAAGAATGAGAAAAGTTTGTTGTGTTGTTAGCATTTAGTCCTAAGTCAACACTTGTTAAATTATTGTACAATAAATGCGTTATTCATCATCATCATCATCCACGAATCAAGCCATTTTT
This sequence comes from Microdon myrmicae, assembly GCA_963931805.1. Lineage (NCBI taxonomy): Eukaryota > Metazoa > Arthropoda > Insecta > Diptera > Syrphidae > Microdon > Microdon myrmicae. The sequence continues at coordinate 2,512,453 of OZ007497.1, read as the reverse complement.
TGATGTCTTCATATGAGCGGAACTGCTGATCGAACAGAAGAAGTAATATTCGGACGGTGCAATATCTGGGGAATATGGCGGGTGGTGTAGGACGTCCCATTTGAGTGTTTCCAGGTAGATTTTAACGGGTTTGGCAACGTGAGGCCGAGTGTAGAATCACTTTTTCGTGCCTTCGGTCGTATTGTGGCTGTTTTTTCGCGCAGTGATCGGTTCAATCGCATTAATTGAAATCGATACCATCCCCCAGTGATGGTTTCGTTCGGGTTTAACAGCTCATAATAAATAACATCGATCTGGTCCCACCAAATACACAGCATAACCTTCGCAGCATGAATATTTGGCCGGGCCGACGACGTAGAAGCATGACATGGCAATTCCCATAACTTTCTTTTCTTTGGGTTGCTGTAATGAATCCATATTTCGTCACTCGTCACGATGCGATAAAAAAACCCTTCCTTTTTTGCCGCTGGAGCAGTTGTTTACAGGCATACGCTCAAGGCTCCTAGGCTTAAAATCATAAGGAACCCAAGTGCCTTCCTTTTGACTCATTCCCAACACGTGCAATTGCTTGGAAATGGCTTGGCTCCTAAGTCCTAATGCTGAAGAAAACTCTTGTTGCTATTGGCATGGATCTGCAACGAGCAATGCCTCCTGCGTTCAGACTCCAGCTATTATCATAATAAATAAGTACTATAAATTTGGGATTGATCGGATAAATAGTTTTTTAGTAATCGTGTCCACCGCAATGGTGTTTTTCAAAAAACTCGATTCTGAGATAACCGCGTTTAAATATTTAAGTTGTTTTCTTTCATATTTAAAATTGATTTTTTTAAAATTACACCGTGTCGTCGATTCCAGGTCCATATAGTAGGACTTCTGCACCTGCTGCAATCTCTAAAGCATTGATTTGATGCCTTTTCTTGTAGCTGCTTGTGCGCGCTGCTCGGCATTCGTAATACGGGATTCATCCTGACTAGCGACATAGTTATGGACATTTCGGCCACAGGGCACTCCTAGTGCCTCGAAAATCTTGAGTAGGGCTTGTGGGTAGTTTTTATGATGGCATCAGCAAGGATGCGGGTTCCATAAAAACACCACCGATGTCTGCTGCCAAAATTGCCACTGATCCTACGGTCACCGCTCTCCACACTGAGATACACCAAAACTGAGCACCACAGGAGAAAAAAAATGAAACTCAGGAGTTTAGATATTAATTAAAGTTTTCTTTATTGAGTAATTCCCGACAATGTTTTTCTTTCGTATTGAGTTTATAGATTATACATTTGAACTTCAAGTGAGACATACCACATCAACACACCACTAATGTTCCTTTTGGTTTTTGATTAATTTTGGACGAAATGTTACATAATACGCGCTCTTATCGCAGATACACGGCAAGTTTTCCGTTCACTCAATTTATAGACTCAAAACACGAAAGAAACGAATCGATATTTCGGTATAAAGGACTGCGAGAAGAAATCGAAAATACTTGTTTATTTTAGAACGGCACTGTGGATGCGACTCGCGACACGTGCGTGTGGCTGGACGGTAAAAATCTGATTCGACGATGCAATTCACATCCATCAGATTTGATGGCTGCGAATTGCATCGATAGGAGAGGATTCTATACGTGTACATATAGGACAATTACGTTGCCCTTCGATGAAAACGATGATCGGCGGACACCTGATTAAACAGACCTACGATGATCGGGGGTTGCGGCGATGCACCCATACATCGTTGATGATGTATGCCAGGGTACGAAATAGATTGTTGTTTCAAAGTAAACAAAAACTCTATTTCACATATCAAATGGTGGCACACATGATGTAAATGATGTGCCTATGATACACGGGTCGTCATGGTATTTGCCTAAGATTCCTTGGAAACACCGATGTAGGCAATATCCAATCTAGCCGTATGGCTCCGATGCACAAGGAGGCAAATTATTTTATTGACATAAGTCAGCAGAAACCTCGTCGAGGGCGGCAAAGGGCCAGGCTGGATGGCTATATGTTTGATTAATATGCCGTTAAGTAAAACGCACACAGGCGCACAGTGAGATACTGTACGTTTACTTTAGGTTTTCAGGCAGGTCATCATAGGCATGGCATGGGTAAGATTACCTAAACAATGTTCATATCCATGTCCAAATTCATGATCGGTTGATGGCCGATAACGGGAAATTATTGCAACTGTCGCGGACCTAAGGGTATAGGCGCGATATACAATTGCGTTCTATGGAAAGAATATCGGCTACAGCTATGTCAACAATACGCTGGCCAGCGTTTGTTTATCGTAATTGAAGACAGGCTGAGCCGATAGGAGATGAACTGGTTCATAGAATATGAACCAGGCAAATTCGGAATGGGTGGATGCCATCGGGTACGTATTCCTTTCAGGTATAATGCTGCAGGGGAGCTTACGCAACCCCTAATTGCAGGTAAGTACTATGGGTTTGCATGCAAAGAGGAAGGTGGATAATTCAAGAGGATGGGCGGTTCTTTGGAATGTATTAAAGAACTGCCACAGGCTACGTTGCCTTCATTAAATATGCAAGCAGATGCATAGGCTGCAATTTGAATTGGTACTAGTCCGTCAGAAAGATGCTTTGGTGTGATTTTCTAAATAAGTTGATTATAACTTTCGTTATTATTTTGTGTAAATCCACCAACGCATCTTTAAAGGAGTTCTTTCTTCGATAAATCTTCATAAATGCGCTTAATAGCTTTCAAAACATCTACAGGAAAAGCAGTGTAACTATGTTTAAAAGATGTTATTCCAATCTTTTTATTTTCGGGCAGCGCTGCGTAAGCTTTCTGCCAATCACACCATGAGTCAAGCGGGCATTTTTGATGATGTGGATTTTTATCCGACGACCGGTAGTGATGGTACATAGCCCAAAGTGCGATGTATTACGAGTAAATGTAAATAAACTGAAAGTATTTTTTAAAGTGTGTTTAACGTGCGAATTCCTACACGTAAGTTCCCCAAGATTTAAATTCGAACAGATGTTTCTAAATATAGTAATATAAATATATTTTAAGATTTACAAGGTCACACATTTTAAGCAATACAATAGAGCGGTAAAAGTATATCTTATTACACCGAGCGGCAGCTCCGCGTGATTCGTAGTTCCAAGTAGCACGCTTTAAATAATTACAACTTTGGATCTAATGCTTAGATTCTTATAAAATTTGGTGAGCGTATTCTTGAGATAATGCATTCATATAATATGCGGTTCATCTCTCGACGGCGCGAACATTCCTGCATCAGAACTCGTTCCGTTACAGAGCGGGGAAGCTGTGGAACTCCCTTCCCACGCGAGTGTTCCCGGAGCCTTACAACCTGCAACTGTTCAAAAAGAACTGCAACAGTTATTTGGTGGCATCTCGGGGCGCCCACTCCGCGCTATAGGTTCGCCTCTCCGAGAGAAGTCTAAAAAAAAAAAAAACTAACAAATTTTCCTTACCCACACAATTAGTACTCCCCCCTTAAAGCAGCATCGCCGTAAACTTTGTGGAGGTCTCGATGCGCTTCAGCCGACGTTTTCTTCAACACTTACCGCAAATAACGATTATTTAGCACAAAATAGACATTTTCACAAAACAGACATTTCCATACAGCCAAAAGTATATGACGTCAAAGTAAAATCACTACTGTATCAAAGGGTCTATTTACCATATATCTAAACTTGGTTCAATACGTTTTGGATACGTCGTAATCGACCAACACTTATTGCTGGAGTCATCTATTGACAAACAGTGGGAACTTAACTTTTCATAAGTAATTTTAAAATGTGAGAAATACCATTACCAAACTCACGCCGAACACATCCTTTCACGATCACGACATAGAGTAAAGATTCGGAGAATAATATCGAGCAACTTTGCAATTAAAGCTAGAGCTAGTTACTCCAACCCAAGTTAAATTATGAGTTTTTGGCACCAACAATCCAAACTGGACTACAGTGTCGTCTAAGTAAGTGGTAATATCTAATCTTACACATGATTCCCTACCCAGTAGAGTTAAATGTCAATGGAGGTATTACCCAATGGGGTTGTGGGTTTTCCGGCATAAATCTTTCAGTAAATTAATTGTCGCTTCTCACCACCGTAATTTGTCAGGCCTAATTTGTCTCACTCCATTGATGCGATAATGGTCGCAAATATCATTAGCGTAATTGTTTTCAGTCATATTAAAGGCACATCTCTGAATGACATTGCTCTCGAGAAGAACAAGGATATTAGAGTATTTTTCATCTAGTTGTAGCCAATTCATGTTATACTCGTACCAACAGTTTCTAAGAGAAACGCGTGTTTCGTGTCCGCCATAAATAAAATTGTACGCCTTGGCGGAAATTGCTTTGTATTCACTATTATATGTGAAATTCCTGTTCACTTAATGGTAAACAGATTGACTTTTATCCCTAACCTACAACGAGATGAAAAAAAGGGAAGAAAATGGAGAGTAAACATGCATAACAAATTATGACTTTCTAAAGAGCCTTGCATCTTTAAAAAGAAAAACATAAAATTGAATTTGTAACGTCTAACACCGGGTCGTGTTGGTTTGTAGTTACCTTTTACTCTTGTACGAGTCTGTATTGCTGTCAGTTCTTGTGTTTGTTAAACAAAGGTACTTGAAACACATGCATTGGCACTCATTTTGGTTCTTCTCACAGACAAGCCTGCAACAGAAATCGGATAAATAAAATTTTGTAGTCTTACACAGCACAGTAAAAGAATTCATTTTTAAACCAGTAAAAATGTTGGGTATTCATTCGCTTAAGAAACTATTGACCAAGCGTTTAGTTATCACATACACATTCCAGAACAGCCAACTGCTGAGAAGATTCGAAAAACTTAACACCTAATCCCTCCCTCACAGCATATGATCGCTAGGTAACAGAAGCGAGGAATGCCACTCATTGAAGGGATGGGCGCAACGTTTTCAATTCTATTGTTTGAAGCATGTGGAATGCCTCGTTTAATTAATTAATTAATTAGTTTACATATGTATTAATTGCCTTTTTTAAATATCACCACAACTGTTGCAGTGAACTCACCGATCATATTCGTCATCCCCAAAAACTTCCTCTTCCCGATTTCCTGCTAACACTGTACTGTCATTAAAATGATATTACAAAATTCTTTTTGCTTAAAAACAAACTGCCTTTTTCTTTCTTTTATTTGTTTTAGAGGAAAAACTCCGTAGGATACGTTAGTAAAAAAGGACTAGTTAATTATTAATATACACGAGTAAAACGTACACATTTTTGTTTCGCTAAAACGAAGAATAGGTTACATAGATTGTACACTAAAATCTCTCCTCACCGCACGTACTCGTATTATGTAAGGTTGAGGAAGAAGAATTTCGGCGCTTTTGAAATTAACAGCACTTTTTCATTTACAAACAATCTTACTTATCGAAATATTGGTTAGGTGGTAGCAGCTCATAATGAATGTTAACCTCGAAAAAAACAGAGCATTTTTTTTTGTACTTAATTCCGGCTTGTAGAACTTCATGTTTATTAATCAAAACAAATACGTTGTTCTACTGTCGTTTGTGATTAGTAGTATGTTTCGGAGGGTTCTGGGGCAGGAAGTGACGTAATCCGAGGGAATCTGTCGAGCTTTTCCTGTCGCGCTTTTATATAGGATCTTTAGTAAGGTGCCACAAGGGCACAGGTCCACTAAGATACCCAACAAACTGTCTGGTTGAATCACCAATTCCGTTACACTGCGAGAACACCTTGCACACAATTGTCCACTTCTGGTGAAAAATGCTGCCGTATTTAAAACACTTGCAAGTGAATTGACGAAAAAACGTTTTCTTTATTTATCACACTTAAAAGTTTAGGGATGACATATTTATATATTTAAAACAGCTTAAAAGTTAATGTTCCTTAAAACAACATAAAGATTATGTTCGTTACAACATGTGTAGATTAATGTTCTTTAAAACAACACAAAAGATAATGTTCGTTACAACATGTATAAGTTAATGTTCTTTACAACAACATAAAGATTAGGTTCGTTACAACACAGATAGGTTAATGATCTTTAGAACAACACAAAAGATAATGTTCGTTACAACATGTATAAGTTAATGTTCTTTAAGCCACTACGCAACACTGCTTTTTTTATTAAAATGTTCCGTCCACGCACCCTTTACTAAGGATATAATTGACTTCCAACACTTAAGGAGAACTTTCGCTCCTGCGCCACGACTACAACCGCTTTAGACTAGTTATTAAACCAAGGAGCACTCAATCTCGACTGACTTGCTACGTGAGAAAATTGAACTCATTCGAAACGACAGATTTTTTTTTTATTAGACTCTCTCGGGAGAGGCGAACCTATAGCGCCGAGTGGGCGCCCCGAGATCCCATCAAATAACTGTTGCAGTTCTTTTTGAACTGTTGCAGGTTGTAACGCGCCGGGAACACTCGCGTGGGAAGGGAGTTCCACAGCTTCCCCGCTCTGTAACGGAACGAGTTCTGATGCAGGGATGTTCGCGCCGTCGGGAGATGAACTACAAACGGGTGCGATCCGTCGGATTGTCTTGTGGAGCGCATATAAACCGAATTGCGTGGAACAGTACCAAGAATCTCCGAAGAACAGCACCCGTGATAATATCTGTAAAACAGACAGAGGTCGGCTACGCGCCTTCGATGTGATAGCGACTGTAGTCCCGACGTCAGCACCGAGTCCACGATCAGGCGGATCGCTCGTCTCTATATGCTCTCAAGTGGGTCGAGGGTATGTTTAGGAGCCGAGCTCCAAACATGACAGCAATATTCGAGCGCGGGTCTAATTTGAGATTTATATAGGAGAAGAAGTTGGGCCGGAGTAAAATATTTCTTGGCTCTAAAAAGATAACTCAGTTTTCCTGAGGCTGACCTGGCGATGTTCGACACGTGTTTATGCCATGATACATTCCCACAGACCGTGACCCCGAGCAATTTCAAACTTTCCCCAGCCTTGAGGGCCCGGCCATTCATCATCAGCTGTGGAACCGATGATCCACTTTTCTTTGTGAATGTTGTATACTGGGTCTTCGTTGCATTGAAGTCGACAAGATTGGCCCTTCCCCACTGCAGGACTTTATCCAGATCCCGATTCAGAGAGTCAATCTGTCTACATCTCAGCTGGTGTGACATTGATGCACCAATCGGCCGATCACTCGAAAAGGAGGAAACAAGCGTACTATCATCCGCAAAACTGAACACTTTGTTATCCGTTGTCTCTAACAAATCATTTATGTGAAGCAAGAACAAGGTTGGAGCCAAAATAGAACCTTGGGGCACCCCCGAATTAACAGGATACAGATCCGAACACTCGCCGTCCACAACAACCCGGATCGATCGATTCTCGAGGAAGCTCCTCGTCCAGTCGCAAAGCTGTTAGGAAATCCATATGAACGAAATTTGCTCAGCAATGCCCCGTGCCAGACGCGGTCAAAAGCCTTGGAGATATCTAATGAGAACGCCCTTGACTCACCATGCCGTCTCTCCGCAGATGTCCATATATCGGTTATAAGTGTCAAAAGGTCTCCTGTGGACCGCCTGCCACGGAATCCGTATTGACGATCACTCAGGAGTCCGTTGCACTCCAAATACTTAACTCACTCTGTATTGAGGACTTTTTCCATTACCTTAGATAAAATAGACAGCAATGCTATCGGACGGTAATTTTGTGGAAGACACTTTTTTCTCGTCTTTGGGATTGGCCGAACTCGAGCGATTTTCCAGCAGGCAGGAAAGGTCCTCCGTGCATAAGATAAGCGGAAGAGTCTGCCAAGAACCGGCGATAGTTCTGGACCACAGTTCTTAAGGACTATTGCTGGTATTTCGTCCGGGCCGGTTGCCTTCCTACAATCCAGTTCACGTAGAATGCGTTGAATAGTGCGCGGACGAAATCTCACATCCCGCATGGAAGACTGTACCGGCGAGATCACAGGTGGCTCTAAAAGGCCAGGATCGAAGTTTGAATTCGCCGAAAATAAATTTGCGAATACATTAGCTTTATCCCTTGAATTCGTGACTAACGTCCCACTGTCTGTCACCAACGGAGGGAAAGAGGAGGATGCAAAGTTACCGCTGACAGCTTTGCCATTGACCAGAAGGAGCGCGAACCAATTGGGCACCGAAGGAGCTTATTGATCACTCTGTCGTTGTGAGCCTTCTTCGCAGTATCAATCGCCTGGTTGCACGCGTTTCTGATTCTAACAAAATTCGTTCTGTTAACATCGGTGGGATTGGAGCGCCATTGCTTAAAAGCTCTATTTTTTTTCCGCTGTAATCAGCTCGCATTTCTTGTCAAACCAAGGTTTATGAGACGAACTTCGTTTGATGGAATGTGGAATATACATCTCCATCCTCAGAAGAATAATCTCTGATACCGACTCCGCGCATGCGTTAACATCGGAGTTTCCGAAGCACACCCCGGACCATGGAAAGGATGCGAAGAAATCTCGCAAATCGTCCTAGTTAGCGGACCCATACTTCCATACATGGCGAAGCTGCCTAGGCCGGTTGTTTGCTTGGTATGCAAGTGCTTGCGCGACAGATACCAAGCAGTGATCTGAGTTTCCCAGTGGCGCAGAAATCTCTACGGTATAAATACTCGGTTCGGATGTCAAAAACAGATCCAGGGTGTTCGCATAATCGCCTCGGGCATTCGGCACTCGCGTTGGCTCCCCCACGACTTGAGTCAAGTTTTGGCTTACAGCAAACATCTCCGCCAGCCTCCCAGCCTCGTCGGTTCTGTTAGAATGTAACAACCAGCCGGAGTTGTGCACATTAAAATCACCGAGGACAACAATTTCAGAAGCTGGGTGGTTGATCTGTATCCAGTCGACGGTATATGAGAGATGTTCGAAAAATGTCGCCGGTCGATCGTCATTCGGGGAGCGGTAAAGACAACAAAGAAATTTAACGCAATTCCTCAGTACGACCCTCAACCATATGATGTCAATATTATTGGGTTCCAACGCCTCCATCCTCTGGCAAGCCAGATCGGACCGTGCGAACACGCAGACACCGCCCTTAAAACGGAATCTCGAATGTAAGTCGTACCCTGAGCAACGAAGATATGTCGAATCAGTTGACGAATCGACCTGGGTCTCAGTTAGGGCAAGGATATCAGGTTTCGTTGTTTGCAAATATTGGTGGACGGCGTTTACATTCATATTGGTGAAACCGATGCCCCTGATGTTACAAAATGCCGTCATCAGCCGAGCGTGAGCGAGCCCCGTTATGCGATGACGAACCTCTTAAAGTTCCATTATTTATCATGATATCTGCATGAATACCAAATTTCATCGTTTCGGCGACCACTAGGGGATGATTCTTCACATTGGTCACAGGAAAAGGGTGCGAAACACACACACGATAACCCCTTTGGATGCTCGTGCTGTGTGTCAGTGGGTATGCGAACGGTGGATAATATGATTATCGTAAAAGGGAAACATTATGCGAAGTGGTTGCAGCTGGGCAATAATCATGAACTGGTGTTTACATGATCAGCAACCGCGTACAGCATTTATGCTGATCATGCACCAGTCGGTAGCGTCTCCAAGTAGTCGAACTCTCACTGGTATATTTCCATTTAGGAGAACGTTTGCGCCGATCAGATGACCGACCGATGTGGGCATAGGTAAAAAAGAAAAAGAAGAAATATCTCCTGCACGTGTGTGGCAGACTCCTTAGGAGATATTTCATCGATATGGTTCGCGTTATGTCGGTTGCTTAGTGGTGCAACTGAATTGCTTTTAAGGAACATGGTGCGTTTCATGTAACCATGCCCTTATGGAGGCTACTTGTTTTTGCTGATGGATTTTGGATCATCGAGAAGTGTGGATTTAAGCCATTTCAGGTGATTGCAGGTAATGGTGGTTTTTAGGTGGAAGATTTGGTGTGCCCAATTGCAAGGTAAGTAATGGCGTTCAAATGGAACCGTCATAATACTTGTTTTCCTTGGTTTTACGGTTCCCGTAAGCACTTTCTTACATATGGTGAGGAGGTAGGTAATGGCGTTCAATGGAACCGCCACAAATTCCCCACGTGTTTCTTGAGAGGATTCCCATTGACCTTGTGATATAGTAGTTGTTAGTAGTTCCGTCGTAGGGTCTTTGTGTTTTATTCTGTTGTCTACTTAGAACTCAGTTACGTAGGTTTGTAGTGGTTGTTGGTTATTTTATTTATAATCTGTTTGCAATGATCTCTTACCTTACTGATTCTGACGTTGAAACTGCGTACCCCTTTAAGGTGGGTTGGGACACGTCTTCCTTGATGTTCCTTGGTTACTTTCTGACGAGGGGGACCACAAAAACACAACAATTTACCTTTAAGGTGTTTAAAACTATTTACATTCAATCCTCTTTCAGTTTATTACAATATTGTTCATTTCACTATACTTATTTTCAAAACTATATTCTATTAAGACTTTTTAGTATATTACACTGTCGATTCATGACACTATACTTATTCTCAAAACTATATTTTAAGACTTTTTAGTTTACCACACTGTCGACCAACACACTATCTTCGAAGCAAAAACCCCGTGACCGCCTTGGGCAATTGACTAGAACCAACAGAGCTCTTCTTTCCTTCGTCTCCCCGAACGAAACCTTTTTTCTTTCATCCCGCAGGTCGAAGCATCTTTTCTTTTGTTTGCATGCCCCTTTTGCCACCCCCCACTTACTTTTTTTATATTTCCCGGATTGGGATCAAAAGAGGAAACACAAAGGAACGAACAACAAAGGATCTTGCTGATGAGAATTTACGATCCTCCGTGTCGGTCGGCGATAAAACGCACATCTGGTTCGTTTTGTGGCACAAGTTGTTTGTTTTAACTTGGTTTAGTGAAAACGGAAAATGATACTGATTGTGAGAATGGATTTAGGTAAAAAAATTTTTAGACGATCATAAAATTGCAGACGCGCGTTTTATGATCTCAACAATTTTGTTTGAAAGTAGGTCATCTGGTTCGCACATTTGGACCCAAGGGAATTTTTCGTGTCGAACATATTTTTTTTTATATCCATAAGCATGATATACTTAATTGGTATTTTTTTATTTTTTCGTGGTTTGACCTGTTGATTCTGTATTCTGTATATAGTTTTCTTAGTTGATTGACACGTTTTGTAGCATGATATGAATTGGTAGTATATACAATTTAATATATAATGGCGCGAGTTAACGCTGACTCATCCAAATGATAGTTAACTTATCACGCTGACTCATCCCCAAGAATATATAATTTTCCACAGCTCTGTATTTAAATCACATCCAGGCATAAGTCTCTCTATGTTGCATATAAGATAACGATGTAGTAGCATAATGATGAAGCTCTCTTTGCCATCATCACCATAATCGCCACCACAATCGGGATCCGGTCTTGGCCTTATTTAGCAAGTCTCGAGGCTTGGTATATTTTCAGTAATAATTTATTTTTACGGGCAAGGTTATTAGCCTCTTTCTCACAATACAGTAAAAGTAGGTGTTGCACGATGCAACTAGTTCTAATGAGGGTGCGTAATATAACAACATATTTAAATAACTCTCCATTCTCTACACTAAAGGCGTTAACTTGTGTCACAACCAAATAGCTCGATTTCGATTACATCGAGCTGTGACACAAGAACTATCGAATCTACTACTAATGAATGAAGATCAAGAGCAGTACAACCGTACTGCTCTTGATCTTGAACAGCGCAAAAGCCCTGGAGAAAAGAGGAGCGATAATGTTGTGGAGGGAAAACAAGGATAACGTTGAAGATCGAACAAAGGGAGCGATAGAGGAGACGTAAAAGACAATTATTATAACCGGGAGTGAGTGATTGGTGCCTTAATACAAAAGTAAACGAAGGAGTTTAGAGCTATGTATTGGTCGGCTATTCAAAGCATGGGTCAAATTGCCTTTAAGTAACAATTTCCAATTCCATCCGTTCGTTTGGTATTCAAAACAACCAAAGGAAAATAGAGTTTCATTAAACATTTATTTAGTGCATGGAACTGAAGAATAACGTACGAAGAAAAGAGAAGTGAAGAGGAAATCATTATTTAGTGAATTCGCCACGCCGCGAAGAATATAATTCGTCCAAATAAAAGGATAACTGAAATATAAAAGAAAGAAGTAACCATAAACGGAACGTGCAAGGAGTATCAACTGCAGAAAACCCGGTCCTACAAACAAAATATATAACAAACTGTCAAGCTCATACGCATCCGTGGACATCAAAAAACAATGTGCAGTGCAAAATATATAACGGCGTCTGGTTACATCGGCGTCTGGCGAGACTCAAACAATTCGTGTGCCGTTCGCTCCCTCAACGAGAAAATCATACGAATAATTGATTTTCGGGGATTCCATAAGCGTTCTGAGCAAAAGCAAAGGAATAAGAATTCGCAGTTCGACCTCCAAACCAACAAACGAAAAACAACTAACTACGACGTTTCTGGAACAACGTTCAAGAAGGTCACCATCTCTAACAACAAACCTCACGGAACCTGATATCGTCATCGTTTAACAACCGGCATTGGCTTCGAACAATCGAACACCGTGATTGCAAATGACAACTACCGATAGTGATATATATATATATATATATATATATATATATATATATATATATATATATATATATATATATATATATATATATAAATTACTAATTTTTTAGCCTGTAGGAACCGGGAAGCTCATAACCACAGCGACTCGACTCCGTCATCGTTCCCTGTCCTGTGCGCTCTCCTTTCACGCTTGATCAGTCGATCTGATCTCCTCAAGGTCAAACCTAACATTGTCCTCCCATCTCCGTCGCGGCCGTCCTGTCGGTCTCTTCCCTGTTGGTCTAGCGTCAAGAATTCTACACACGGTCCTTTCGTTGCCCATTCGGACCACATGTCCGGCCCATCTCAATCTTCGCAACCTGATTATTCTCACTATTGTAGGTTTGCGGGATAGCTCTCCCAATTCGTGGTTGTGGAGTTTCCTTCATTGTCCTGCTTCCTCGTCATATTTACCGCCAAAGATACCCCTTAAAACTTTATTCTCGAATACTCGGAATTTTATTTCTTTCCGTTTGGTGAGAGCCTATGTTTCGCATCCATATAGAGCAATGGGCATGATTATGGTACTATAGACACGGAGCTTTATGTTACGTGATAGCAGTTTGGATTTCAGCACTTGAGTGACTGCGTGCCAACTAGCGTTGCCGGAATGCAGTCTTTTGTTAATTTCCTTCGACATTTCGTTACTGGCCGTCGGTATTATTGCCAGATATTTAAATTCTTTAACTTTTTCAAATATCTTGCCTCTGACGTTTATATGTGCTCCCTGCTCTCGACGTAATCATGTATTTTGTTTTGTTTTCACTTATTTCTAGGCCCATCTCTTCTGCGGATTACATGATGATTTCACTGTTTCTTACCGTTTCTAGGCTATCGCCCACAACGGCCATTCCGTCGCGGATTTAAAGTGGTTCTGAGATGGTTTTCTATTCTAACTCGCCCTTTATTTTCGTTCATGCAGATTTCAATCAGGGCGGCATATTTTTTCGTGATTCCGAACTCAACTACAATATGGTAGAGTCAGTCTTTGCTCGCGACTGAGTCGTAGGCTTTTTTGAAGTCAACGAACAGTTGGTGAACCGTCTCTCCGTATTCACACTTCTTTTCCAGTAGTTACCTTACTGTGAACATTTGGTCGCTTGTTGACCGGTTCCGACGGAATCCGCACTGGTGGTCTCCCAGTATTTCTTCTGCGTACAGTGTGATTCTCGCCAGTATGACATCTGTTAGTATTTGGTATGTGGTTGGGAGGAATAATATTCCTCTGTCGTTTTCGCAAGCAGAGCTATCGCCTTTTTTGAAAATGGGGACGAGTATTGACGTTTTCATTCTTCCGGAGTGACTTCCTTATCCCATATTGTTTTATTCAGTTGGTGGATCTTTCGAGCGGTTGCCTTTCCTTCATGCTTCATTAGCTATACGGTATGCAGTTGACTCCGGGAGCCTTTTTGTTTTTCAATCGATTTATTGCGTCTACAACTTCGTTGAGAAAGGGCTCTGGAATACGAGGATTTTCATTTTCATGTTTAAAACATTTTTTATTTTTCTTTTTATATTCTTAATTTCTAAATTAAAGGCTAGACAAAAAATGCTTAAATTCTAGCTCTTATCTTATCTTATATAATAACTTACTGGTCCTTCGCAGACGCTCTAAGCTAAACATTACTTAACATTTGTATAATTTGCCTTTCGGCGACAGAACTTTGTGACAGTACTTATAATTATTTGAAAGAAAAATTTGATAAACTTTGTGTCTGGGATCCGAGGGTCGGCTGTATGTATGTCTGGTGCGTTTATTTGTGGTTGATGAGTGCGCACGTTGAGCAGGTTTTCAAAGTATTGTGGGGATTCTCTACATCACACGGAGAACCAACCCACAACCCTAACCTGCAAACAGGCAAAAACCCAATCCGCAATAGTATACATCTCACCAATAGCATACATCTCCCAATCAGCAATAAAACATTTTCCAAACCTCCAACAGAATATAATTCAACCGAATATATTCTAACCACCCGCGCATTCATTTTCCCAAAATTGCTTCGGTCAATTCTCCACTTAATTCATATTTCCTCTTTGTGACCAAACAATCTTAATTTCCTCGAAATTCATATGCCATAACAAAACGCATATCCAAATCCTCAACGGAACATTAACAGCTAACCAAGCCGCGCACATTTCCCCGAAATTACCTCGGTTAACATTCCACCCAAATAATATTCCTTGCTTGCACCCAAGCAATACCAATTTCCCCCGAAAATGCATGCCCATACTTGCTCGCGTCCCTAAAGCCAATTTCCCGGTACACCCAATCAACGAATTCAACCCAGCCTGTACGGCCAGAATTCGCTGGAACTGAGTTCTTATGCTAGCATAGCAACTCCTCCAAAATTCTTCATAATTGGCAGCGAGCCTAATTTCGCTATGAAGCACCGCCACGACGCATTGAATGAATCATTCTCATTCATAAGTCAGTCGTCGCTCACCTACCAACGCGCCCACACCAAGTAGTCGCTATCCATCCGCCGAGCCATACACATCAAGGGAATACCAACTCACCGAGGAGTCAAGTCGAGGTCGTTGCCCTGTCACGGTCGGAAGAATATTTCTAAATAACGCGTCGGATTCGAGCGTCCGCACATCACCGTTGAGCACCCCGTCCTTGGAAACCCGTGCTCTTTAGGAAAACGACGTTCTCCTGTACGTTATTGTTCGCCGATTCACTTTTCATTGAACTCTTTCGGTTTTCCTCAAACGTGAATGCAACGCGATCGACCGTGTCGGCAGTAAAGGAACATGTATCGCAACAGACGTCTAGGGGGAAAACCAATCTCTCATCGCCCACCAGCCCATCCAAAGAACGATTAATACTAAACAAGGGAGACTGCCCCCCTTACATCGGTGTAGTACTTAACCCTTTAGTTTGTATTCGCGTGGTGTTATTAATGTACCGAGACTCCCTCTCACAATGCAAAAGTCGGTCTCCGAAAAGGGAACAAGTAGCTGAGTAAAAGGAACGCTCAGATAACATTATACCCTGTGAGTAGGGCGTTAGAATATATTCACAGCCAGGCCGGCTTGTCGTAAGAGGCGACTAAAGGCCGAGTGGTAGCCGGGGACCCAACGCCCTGTGCGCCCGGTGAAATACCACCCCATCAAGCTATAGGCTCCGTGAAATGGTCGGGAGAAATCCCTGGCCATCTTTCGGAGCTTGGCTGATGGACCGGTTCGAGAAAAGGTTGGTTAGGTGGTAGTCGGTCCCAAGGTGAGATACCACCCCGTCACGCTGTACATTTCGCGATATCGCCGAGAGAAATCTTCGACGGTGTTTCGAATGTGTGGCTGATGGCCCGGACTGACACGGGGATAAGTCATGATGGTGTCTTCTGATATAAAGAATTCCGGAGGTAAACTAGTCTCCCATTCGGATCTCCGGCGGGGACTATGTCAGGGGGAACATCATGCCGATATCATGATAAATAATGGAACTTTGAGAGGTTCGTCATCGCATAACCGGGCTAGCTCTCGAGGCTCGGCCCACGCTCGACTGGTGACGGCATTTTGTAACATCAGGGGCATCGGTTTCACCAATACTAATGTAAACGCCGTCCACCAATATTTGCAAACAACGAAACCTGATATCCTTGCCCTAACTGAGGCCCAGGTCGATTCGTCAACTGATTCGACATATCTTCGTTGCTCAGGATACGACTTACATTCGAGATTCCGTTTTAAGGGCGGTGTCTGCGTCTTCGCGCGGTCCGATCTGGCTTGCCAGAGGATGGAGGCGTTGGAACCCAATAATATTGACATCATATGGTTGAGGGTCGTACTGAGGAATTCCGTTAAATTTCTTTGTTGTCTTTACCGCTCCCCGAATAACGATCGACCGGCGACATTTTTCGAACATCTTTCATATACCGTCGACTGGATACAGATCAACCACCCAGCTTCTGAAATTATTGTCCTTGGCGATTTTAATGTGCACAATTCCGACTGGTTGTTACATTCTAACAGAACCGACGAGGCTGGGAGGCTGGCGGAGATGTTTGCTGTAAGCCACAACTTGACTCAACTCGTGGGGGAGCCAACGCGAATACCGGATGCCCGAGGCGATTATGCGAGCACCCTAGATCTGTTTTTGACATCCGAACCGAGTATTTATACCGTAGAGATTTCTGCGCCACTGGGAAACTCAGATCACTGCTTGGTATCTGTCGCGCAAGCACTTGCATACCAAGCAAACAACCGGCCTAGGCAGCTTCGCCATGTATGGAAGTATGGGGCCGGTAACTGGGACGATATGCGAGATTTCTTCGCATCCTTTCCATGGTCCGAGATGTGCTTCGGAAACTCCGATGTTAACGCTTGCGCGGAGTCGGTGTCAGAGATTATTCTTCTGGGGATGGAGATGTATATTCCACATTCCATCAAACGAAGTTCGCCTGATAAACCTTGGTTTGAGAAAAAATGCGAGCTGATTACAGCGGCAAAAAATAGAGCTTTTAAGCAATGGCGCTCCAATCCCACCGATGTTAACAGAACGAATTTTGTTAGAATCAGAAACGTGTGCAACCAGGCGATTGATACCGCGAAGAAGGCTCACAACGACAGGGTGATCAATAAGCTCCTTCGGTGCCCAACTGGTTCGCGCTCCTTCTGGTCAATGGCAAAGGCTGTCAGCAGTAACTTTGCTTCCTCCTCTTTCCCTCCGTTGGTGACAGACAGCGGGACGTTAGTCACGAATCCAAAGGATAAAGCTAATGTGTTCGCGAATTTATTTTCCGCGAATTCAAATCTCGATCCCGGCCTTTTGCAGCCACCCGTGATCTCGCCGGTACAGTCTTCCATGCGGGATGTGAGATTTCGTCCGCGCACTATTCAACGCATTCTACGTGAACTGGATTGTAGGAAGGCAACCGGCCCGGACGGAATACCAGCAATAGTCCTTAAGAACTGTGCTCCAGAACTATCGCCGGTTCTTCGCAGACTCTTCCGCTTATCTTATGCACGGAGGACCTTTCCTGCCTGCTGGAAAATCGCTCGAGTTCAGCCAATCCCAAAGACGGGAAAAAAGTGTCTCCCACAAAATTACCGTCCGGTAGCATTACTGTCTATTTTATCTAAGGTAATGGAAAAAGTCATCAATACAGAGTTGGTTAAGTATTTGGTGATGATCGTCAATACGGATTCCGTGGCAGGCGGTCCACAGGAGACCTTTTGACACCTATAACCGATATATGGACATCTGCGATTGAACGGCATGGTGAGTCAAGGGCCGTCGCATTAGATATCTCCAAGGCTTTTGACCGCGTCTGGCACGGGGCATTGCTGAGCAAACTTCGTTCATATGGACTTTCCCAACAGCTTTGCGACTGGACGAGGAGCTTCCTCGAGAATCGATCGATCCGGGTTGTTGTGGACGGCGAGTGTTCGGATCTGTATCCTGTTAATTCGCGGGTGCCCCAAGGTTCTATTTTGGCTCCAACCTTGTTCTTGCTTCACATAAATGATTTGTTGGAGACAACGGATAACAAAGTGTTCAGTTTTGCGGATGATAGTACGCTTGTTTCCTCCTTTTCAAGTGATCGGCCGATTGGTGCATCAACGTCGCACCAGCTGAGATGTAGACAGATTGACTCTCTGAACCAGGATCTAGATAAAGTCCTGCAGTGGGGAAAGGCCAATCTTGTCGACTTCAACGCAACGAAGACCCAGTATACAACATTCACAAAGAAAACCGGATCATCGGTTCCACAGCTGATGATGAATGGCCGGGCCCTCGAGACTGGGGATAGCTTGAAACTGCTCGGCGTCACGGTCTGTGGGAATGTATCATGGCATAAACACGTGTCGAGCATCGCCAGGTCAGCCTCAGGAAAACTGAGCTATCTTTTTAGAGCCAAGAAATATTTTACTCCAGCCCAACTTCTTCTCCTCTATAAATCTCAAATTAGACCCGCGCTCGAATATTGCTCTCATGTTTGGAGCTCGGCTCCTAAACATAATCTCGACCTATTTGAGAGCGTACAAAGACGAGCGATCCGCCTGATCGGGGACTCGGCGCTGACGTCGGGACTACAGTCGCTATCACATCGAAGGCGCGTGGCCGACCTCTGTCTGTTTTACAGATATTATCACGGGTGCTGTTCTTTGGAGATTCTTGGCATTGTTCCACACAATTCGGTTTATATGCGCTCCACAAGACAATCCGACGGATCGCACCCGTTTATGGTTCATCTCCCGACAGCGCGAACATCCCTGTATCAAAACTCGTTCCGTTACAGAGCGGGGAAGCTGTGGAACTCCCTTCCCACGCGAGTGTTCCCGGAGCGTTACAACCTGCAACTGTTCAAAAAGAACTGCAACAGTTATTTGATGGCATCTCGGGGCGCCCACTCGACGCTATAGGTTCGCCTCTCCCGAGAGAAGTCTAATAAAAAAAAAAAAAAAAAATATAAAAGAAACAAAAAGAACACTCAAATAACATTCATGTACAAAATAAAAGGAACACTCAAATGTTGTTTATACAAGAGAAATAAAAGGAACGCCTAAACGACGTTTATGCAGAGCGAAGCCGTGTGTTTTCATTTCCCCTTTTTCTATAAGTGCATAGGGTGTAGCGGACCCTCTACTTACGGACAACTTTATACGAACAATCTTCGGTGGCGCAACTCGGTGGGAGTGTAGTGAACCCATGTCCCTGCTGGCATCTGAACCCTCCTCACAGTATTGCTTCCATCCTGTCACGATGGTGTTTGTTTCTGTGACCAGACAGCCGTTTGTGTCTCGGGTTATTTTGGCTCTCCCTCGGCAGCCATTTCTAATTGAATTTATGCCGGCATACATACCTCTGATGTTCTTTGCTCTGACATTTTCTAGGATTTTTTCGATCCGAGTCTTCTCCCATTCGCGTTTTTTGCGTTTGAAGAGTTTCATTGTCTCCTTCCGAATTGTCGCGTATTTTTCTGCGTTCACTTCATCATATCTGGATCACTCTGAGGCGTTTACGTTGTTCGATCTTCGCCATGCACTCATCGTCAAACCAAGGTTTGAACTTAACTGTTTTCTTAAATCCTAATACCTTGTGGGCTGTTTTTTTGATCATGTCTCTGATCGATGACCATTTAGTGTCCATACAATTAGCCTCCTCTTTCTCACTGCTCCCATTCTCTAGGATGCTAAATCTATTCGTTAGTTTGTCTTGATATTCAGCCCTTTTGCGTAGGTCTTTCCGTTTATCAATGTCCAACTTTTTGCTCGTCTCCCGTGACTGCCCATGTGGGTTTGCTGCGATCCGACTCCTGATTTTGCCCATCACTAGATGATCAGAGGCGTAATCTGGTCTTCTATCATTACCATTAATATAAGACAAAAACAAGGATGGAGCCAATAACTCCCGTGCATAAAATAAGTGCGAAATTGATAAATTTCGAAGGTGAGCACGTTGCCTGAAACTAAATGTGTATTAAGAAAGGCACAGCAATACCTGTTGATCTCAAGCTGAACTTGTTGTTCCTGGGTTTTAGCAGCGAATCCAAACTTCCGCGCTGAACGGATGTATTTGACGAATGTGTTTGTGTTTCTTATGTTGTTGTCACCCAAAGTTAAATTATTTATGTTTAAACAATTGTTTAATTCACCAGGTTTATAAGTTCACGAACGGAAAGAATTCAGTGTACACCAGACAACGCTCGAGTATATAGAAAAAGTTCTTCATTTATTGCTAACAGTTCTTACAAATTTTAAAATGTACATTGCTCATGTCGAGCACCAAAACACAAGTCCGTAATTATTTTAGCACCAACAACAGTGTATATGACAGTAAAACTGCCCGACGAGCACCAACAACAGTAAACAAACATGAGATGACAGTTTCTCCACTGTCATCGTATTGCTGGGATGTGTGGTGAATATATGTCGGGGAGAGTACTAGACGATGTAATAGATTCTCCCCAAGCATATAATCATGAATCTGAAACAAGTATATAAATTTTTTTTTATTTTTATTTTTTTTTTTTTTTTTTTTGAAATTGTGGTGAGCATCAATTAAGGGACATTGATAAAGAGTTGATAACAGTAAAATATATAAAGGACGATTTTTTATTCGTTGTGATATAGTGTCACATTATAACGAGACGTATCAAGTTTTTGTGTAATTTATTTTTGTTTTTAAAAAATAGTGTTTTTTTAAGCATAAAAAAAATTCGCACCATAGTATCTAAATCATTGCGAGGAAAGACAGGAATTATTATGAATACACATTTTGTCACATGAAATCATTTTAATTTGTTTTTCAGTCGATCTTCCATTCCTTAGCAATGTCATGGCTGCTCACACATTGATCTTCTTGAATCTCATCCATAACTTCATTCATTTTTTCGGTCATGGGTGGAAAACGAGGGATATCTCTCAAATGAATGAAAGTGAGTCACCAATTTCCTGGAGGGCCTCACTATCGGCGCTCAATGGCTGAGTTGGTAAAGAGGTTCTGTGTTGCGTTTGATTGTCCAAACGTAGGTTCAACTGACGACTCTGCTATTGCGCAGTACGGCACAATTACTGAGTGGTAATTTGCGTCCAAAAGTGCTATCGCCCGGTGAAATAAACCCCATTAAGCTATCGGCATTGTGAAATGGTATGGAGAAATTCTTGACCATCTTTCGGAGCTTGAGTAGCGATCCTAAATCGCTACTCCCATCCAAATCCCAAAACCTTGACATCATGAAATGCTTAATCCAAAACGCATTTCATGATTCCCCTTCCCAGAACTTATCCAACCAAACCTCTAACAAATTCCCAGAACACAACTCAAATTAAAACGCACAAAGTCTTATGTGTCCTTCTGGGAATTTTGACAATAAAATAGTTGACAATTCTCAACTACAAAAACTGTAAAAGGGCAGTAGTTTTCAATTTCGTGATTAATAGATCACCAGGGGCCGAACCGCTGGCCTTAAATTAAATAATCAGGGCGCTTACCCAGCACAATAGGTTCGTCTTTCTGGGAAAAAGTAAAATAAAATAAAAAACTATAAGTCCTTCTATTGCGTTTGCGACGACAGTGAAGAGCATGTGATTCGAACCGACGCTATCACGGTTAGAATCACTAAAATGTAGAACCAAAGCTCAACGCATCAGGCCACTGCCGCGTGTACGACTTCGATTTCTAAACCCAAGCCCATTCGACTGATGTGGAGATGCTATATTATTGCTATGGTATACGGCTTTGATGGCTGTGCTTTTGGCGGTGTTGTTCTTCACTATTGGTCGTGTGTATCTGCTAGAAACGCCACACTTCTACATGCCTTTAGTGCATTCTTCGCTTTATCGTAGTAAAATTGTAAAATATACCGACTTTTCTTTGGATTTCACTCATTTTTGCTTTACTCTGAAATAACTTTTACCACAATGCACCGGTCTCCTTACAATCAACATATTTGCTTTCCTAAATAAAAATATAGTTATCAGATACAGTTAACCGTTTAAAAGTTGGGACACATTGAAAGCAAACGAACAGGAAAACGCCGATTTTTATTTTTCCCTAAACTTAATATTGTTAACAGGTTGTTCTTACTAAGAGAAGAGTGTTAACCGAATTTTTGTTTTAAATTAGGATAAACGCAGATTTTTCTTTGTTAGTTTACTTAATTTAAGTCCGCTCTTTGAGGCGTCTAACACTAAGATAAACTTAAAATTAAGTGGAGGAACTCTTTTCGAAATCAATTCACTCACAAACAACAATGGTCGGGGAGAGCGGAAGGGAAGGGAAGATGTGGGGGTTCTTTTAAGCTTGCCCGAAGAACCCCCCATTATCACAATCCAACTTCCATTGTTTCGCATTGGCACCTAAAAACATTTCCTTCTCCAAGGACATTAATGCACACAACGTATTACCTAAATTCCTAAAAAGAATTTCACCAACAAGGGCATTCTTCCATGCATCAACTCATCGGGAAAATTTTCTCAACAAAGAATTATTTTTGGAACAAACATCATATCCCTGAAAGAAAACATATCGATTACAGGGATAATGATCATTACGTCGCCTATTCCCAGCTTCACCATGTATACAATAAATTTCCCTACATACACATTGGCTGGCGACCTTTTCACCCAACGACAAAGCAACTCCTAGCAGCTTATTGACGCAGCTGCATAACAATTAGCGCAATAGACGCTACAACCAAATTCGTCAGCACGCACCAGTGCAAACCATAGAATTCGGTTCTTTCACAGGCATTCTGGCGATGCGATAAACAATCTAAATTGTTTGTTGTATCCCAAATGCATCTACCATCTAATGGGTTGCAACTTATGTATTTAGCTAAGCTCTCAGCTCATAAATCCCTTTATGTTTTTCGATATTTTCTGAATCCGTTTCGAGTCATTCCATCCACCGACCGCGCCGGTCGTTTTGCTCCCGCTGTCCGTAGCCCTGTGGGTACGCATTCAGTACACCTCATAGTCGGGAGTTTTTCATTCTCTGAGTGCTAGTCACGAATCGAGTGTTTAGCCTTCCTCAGTTACCATAAAATTCAAATCTAGAACAGTGCATGGAGTTAGAATTTTGTTAAACGTGACAGTTTCCTTGATCACTCTTTTACGCCCGCGATGATATGGTTTTGTAAACTCTCTTATGTGTAACCAGTTAACTACACTACAGGATAAAAGAATAGTTTTTGTGTCTTACCAGTCACCAGTCTCTAAAAATCGAAACTGTATGTAATTGAGAAACTCACCGCGACTACTGTCTACATGTAATAAAACCAATAAAATAAACTAAATCCGCGTGCTTTCTTTCACCTATTTTGCTCCTTGGTGCGTTACTTGAATATTTTATTGTCTCGAACGGTGCTTCTCGGCGACTTATTTGGTGAACAAGTTCCTTTGGTTGTGACGATGGATCAATTATGATGGAGGAAGGACACACAATACATGTGGCGGTTACGCCAAACCCCACGGTTCGGTTTCCTTAAAAACCCCCATATCTTGCATCCAATCATATAATTTCGCTAATGCAAACGCATTAGCACCTTAAATGCTTTACGCATCTAGGATTATCTAAGGTATCATCTAAAAAGTCCTGTGGGGGTATGAGATCGCGACGCCGCGCGGGCGAGAGTTCTACCTCGTCCCCACAAGTTCCTCTGAATGTTCCGACCAGTTAAACCCGAGGGAAAGCCAAACACCAACACAGGACAAGTAAAACTATGAAACACACTTTTCTTCTATTATTAAGGGTTCTTTTATTGTTGTTTTATTTTCTTATTGGATACTAACATTTTACGGTAGCACTGCGTGAAAGTTACATTATGAAGTCAATAAAGAAAACACAATCTTCGAAGACTGCTGCAAATATAATATTCGACATGGAGGTTGCAAACACTTCGACACGACCCCGAGGTATATTACGCATCTCCGCAGCCGACGGAGCGCGAAAGATCGCGTGACCATGATGGTCAGCGGATGGAATTTGACTCCCCTGGGATAGATCTCTGACATGAATTCTATCCTAGGTTAGGATTAATAAAAGGGAAGGGAGAGAAAAACTTTTCTCTTAAGGATGTGGCCGACACAGAAATGCACTCTTTCAGTGCAGTGGTGTGTGTGCGTGGAATCTAGAACAAAGAAAGGACATAAAGTGCATTCATGGGATGCGATTTCGCTAAAGCAAATACAACCGAACTCGTCGGATGCTAATGGGATCTTTGTTGGAAATGTGCGTCGCGGCTAAACAAAGAGACGACGATGCGACGTGGAAATGTGCTAATTGGTTATAGCTAGGTTACTGGGAAATGGTGTTTATGGCATCGCTAGTAAGGGTAGGTATTGAATTCCTATTTGCATTTGTTCATGCTGTAGGATTAATTTGATGCCAAGAGATGCGGAATGCGTATTTGCGTTGGTCCCTTGGGTGTAAGTCGCCAGCCAATGTGTATGTAGGGAACATTGTTGGACACATGGCGCGGCTGGAAAAATAGACGGCGCAATATTTATGGTTCCTGTCATGAAGGTTACATTGTATGCAAACCGAATCATTTTGTTTACAGGAATTTGTCTAGTACCGAAGGTGCCGAATTTTTTTGGAATCCCAGATAAGTAAAGCAAGAGATCTTACGGAAAGTTGTATGCGAAGAGATGCATGAAAAGGTGTTTTCTTTACAGGGACTTTAAGATTATAGATTTGATAATTATAATGCGTGAAGCATTTACAGGTGCTAATGCTGTTGCATTAACAGAAACTGATGTAGATTGTCTTGTAATAATGGGGATTCTGCGTGATAAGGTAAAGCAAGAAATCTTACGGGAATTTTATCCGAAGAGAATGCATGAAATTGAAGTTAGGAAACTGGCTGAATGTTATGGGGGTTTTACGGTGAGTAGACAGTGGGGTTTGGCGGAACCGCCACAGTCCCTGTAAAAGAAAACTTACCTTCATGCATCTCTTCGCATATAAATGCCTGTAAGATTTCCTTTCTCCCTTTTCAAGAATCCCAAAACCTACTCAGTACCTTTGATTCCCAGGCAAATTTCAATTTCGCACACCTGCACCGCAATCTCCACCCAGCATACCTGAAACATTTCCTTTTGCAAGGACATTTAATGCATACAACGCGTTAGATAAGGTTCCTAGAAATAATTCTTTAAAGTGCATATGGCATCATGAATCCCAAGCCAGTCGGCACCCTTCGTCTGTGTTAAAATCCGATGTCGCACAGCTTGTTATTACAGACGCCATAAACCATATTTCTACGCATGTAAACATGCACAGGATTCACCATCATCGTTTGTTTTCCCACTAACAAACAATCTTCAATTTCTTTCCCTGCCGCAACTAATTACCCGGCATATACAAAGGCATGCCAGGGATTCGTTCGGCCACCAATCCCATTACCACCTTTTATTCCCATCGTCGATAATAGCGTCGCGTAAACATTGACCCTCATTACCAACGGCGCATTTGGTCATTTCTCCATTTTGCCTTTGCCGCCTGTCTGCTTTGTTTTGCCATTGCCCCCGCGCATATGTAAACAACTCAGATCTGAACGATCGCACACATACCACCATGATCTTCATTACAAGATCTGGTTTCATATTCCACCAAGAGAGACGTTACGTTTCTCTGGTGGTAGGTAAAAACGATATCCTTATTGGAGAGGATATCTACCACGACACCACAAACTCACCCCATAAGCGAATCATCTCTACACCAGATGATTATCGCTGAGTCCATTTCCATCCGCCAGCCGCCATGGTCGTTGCCGCTCCCGGTGTCTGTAGCGCTGCAGACACGCGAAAATACCCTAAGTCGAGTTTTAATGTCATAAAGTTTTAGACGCGCGGAAGTCGGGTATCTACAGTGCAATGTTTGCAACCGCCATGTCGAATATTATATTTGCTGCAGTCTTCGAGGATTGTGTTTTTATTGACTTCACATTGTAACTTTCGCGCAGTGCTACCGTAAAATAAATAAAACTAAACAAAAGGAATCCTGTGTTTAATTTTTCCGCGATGTTTTGGCGAACAGTTTTATTTCTCCTGTTGGTGCTTTTCTTTGATGCGCGTTGGAACGTTGTCTTTGTGATGCTGGTGGAAGGAAGTGAACCGAGTGCCCGTGCCTGGCACAATACTAACTTCCCCACAACATTTTCCCCACAAAGCCGCAAAATTTAATGGAAAACTGATTTCATTTAACGCGAATTTAATGAAGATGTACTTTATTTTATGGCACGTATTATGAAATAGGAAATTTTCAATTAAAAAATACGTTTGCAACTCGATACGAAAGAGCAATGTTTGGGAAATATTGCAGTAGCGCAACAGTTATTTAGTGGCATCTCGGGGCGCAGTATCGACGCTATAGGTTCGCCTAACCTGAGAGAAGTATAATAAAGGAAAAAAAATTAAAAACAAAGTATCCTGTTTCATATTTTATTTATCCGAATTAAAGAATCCTAAAATGTATACGGGTTGTCGGACTATTAAATCCTCCGTTTTCTCCTTTTCTTCAATTAAAATCAGAAATAAATAGGACAATAGATGTGTCTAGTAAAATTAAATGTTATTACATAACTGTAGCTATCTAGTTATCGCGTCTAATTAAACGATTTTAATGTATAAAAAACAATATACAATGCAACTATCGAGACATTGGATAGTAATAGACATTTTAAAACATCTGTTTTTAACTAGTTTTATGACAAAGACAGACATAACCAGCTACGCGTTAAGTAAAACTAAAAGGTCTCCCCGAGAGTGTACCTCTTTTTACCGTCTATTTTGCCTCTTCAGGAAAACTTAAGGGGGTATTCTGGTCTAGACGCACGAATTTAACGCAATTTTTGAAGTGCTGTAAAAAAAAAGCAATCAATATTTTTACTATTCATTTGTTTATAGAATGTTTATTCATATTTCAAGAATACAGTAAAAAAAAAAATGAAAGTAAAAAATTCAAAATTCAAAAAGTTAGCAGCTGATGAAGTGGGGGATCTCAAAAAGTTGGCACGCGCCCATACCCACGATTCAAACCTCCTAGCAATCTGAAAAAAAAAGATTATTAATTTACAGAAATGCTTCTATCGTTGGAACTAAAAAAAGTTGAAAAAAAATTTTTTTTTAACAAAATGGCGCCTGCTTGAAAAAAAAAAATTATTTTTGTACCACTTTTTTTTAGTTTTCGAATTTTTTAAAAATAGTTAACATTGAAGTTTGGGGATGAGGATAGTTCATGCAATAGAAAAACCTATAAAGAAAACATATACTAAATTTGAAGTAAATCGGTTTAGAAGAACTTGGAAAATCGTGGGTATTGTTTTAAAAAAGACAGTTTCGAGAAAAACGTGTTTAAAGTTTCACGTAAAGTTTCTGACGGTCTAAGTCATGAAATGATATTTTAGGCTTACGTTTATTCAATCTACCATTCCTGCTGCATATAGTGGTTAGTATACTCGCCTGTCATGCGGGAGACCGGGGTTCGTTTCACCGTAAGACTAATGACCTTGCCTGAAAAAAAAAACAAATCATTATGGAAAATTTAACAAGCCTCAGGACTTGCTAAATAAGGCCAAGACCAGTTCCCGGTTGTAGTGCCGATGATGATGATTCCTGCTGCATACATTGGACTTCCTCGAGTTCGAAATAAGCAGTTCTGGCCGAATTTGATGCGTTAGACGCTCGTATCTCTGAGCGGTCAATCCCGGCATTGTCTCGTTTCCCAGCGAATGAATAAGCTTCTAAACCAATTTTGACTCCCATAAGCATCATTAATTTTAAAAGAGGAATGTAGCCTTCATTGAATATGCAAACAGCAATAACCGTAGCAATTGCCGTGACGTGAGTTCCGGAATGAATATGTTTCGGCGCGAAAGTCCAAATCAAAGAGTTTAGTTTCTGCGCCTAAACATCGAGTCAATAACTCCTCCGACGTTAAACTCTCGTAAATCGGCTTCATATTATTCAATACCTTCGCATATAGAGGAGGATTTCCGTGGTCAAAGTTCCTAATGTCTTTTGTTCGATTCGTTCCGGCCGAGTCGGTTTAGACGGCGCATCAGCAAAACAGCGATACCTCCGAAAATAATTTCAATTTGCTAAAATCCTCTTAGACATATTCTTAGAGGGTTAAGCTTTGAAAATATAAAAAATGATTTTTAAAATTTCTAGACCAGGATACCTCCTTAAAACATAGACGAAATTGATATTTCAAAACCTTTCACATGCCAAAACGACGAAAAGGTATGAGGACATCAAATAAATTAAAAGATATTACGAACTTCTTTTTGTGCACGGAGATTATATTAAAACAAAGTAGCTCTTTCCACTTTTTATCTTTGGGACTCAGAACATCTCAAACCCAGACGCACCATGTTGTCTTTTTTTTGGTGTCAAAACCAAGAATGTATACCCACAGAGGCACCTAGGTAATGCAATACCGGTATACCGGGATACCGTCCAAATTTTCGGCGGTATTAATACCGGTATTTTCGGTATTGGAACATTAGCGCCAGTTGATACACGTTACACGGAAGCTTGATTCGGGGAATCTCCCATTTACTTAGAATCAAATGAGATCCCGTCCACTGTAGCTAAAGGCTGTTAGTTCAGTGCGGAGTGTTTTTTCAGTACGTAGACACAAATTGAGAGTGAAAGTTGTTAGTTTTGTGCTTGTGCAATAATTAATATATGTAAGTAAATTTGGTAGTCCTAGAGTTTAAGAACCATGAAATATGTGTACCCTAGATAAGATTAAATAAATATTTGTCTTGTAAATTGAGCAACTAATATGTTCGTTCTCAAAAATATCTACATGGACTAGTGAACGATATTAGTGTTAATTTCGATTGTAAATTTATGTACAATATCCATTAATTATTATATACATAAACGTCAGCAGTATTAAATGTGCTGCAGATAAGTAAATTCCTATTAATAAAACTTATTTTATGATTCCTTAATAACTTAGATTTACTTTTTTAAAATTATTAATTAATTAAAATAATTGTTTTAGAATCAAAAGTATAAATTCGGAATCCAATATATTTCAAGAACACAAAAAAGGGAGCGACGTTAATCCAGTTTGGCATTATTATTTAGTTGCTAATTAAGGGCAAGTAGCAAAATGTAAGAAATGCACAAAAGAAATCAAATGTAGGGGAGGATCCACAAGTGGCCTTCACACCCACTTGAAAACTCGACATAACATAAATTTAAAAACTAAAAGTGACGTAGCAGCAGATAATGAAAATGATGCGTCTTGTTCTAGTCAAAAGCTACCAAAAACATTAAATTATTATTTGCAAAATCAAAAGAACGTGATGGACTACCATTTAGAATTTTCTGCTCTTCGGAGGATATAAGAAAAGGGCTACATGCAAGAGGATATAATGATCTACCAAAATCAGCTGCAACAATAAAATCTATGATCACTGAATATAGCAAGGAGATAAGAATAGAAGTTATTAAAGCAATGTCTGATTTAAAAACGAAAGGCAACCGATTTAGCATATCATTCGACGAATGGACTTTGGTTCGGAATCGGAGGTATTTAAACATAAACGTACATTCTACTGGAGGATATATACGGAACATTGGACTAGCCCATTTACATGGAAAAGTGCCAACGGAAAAATGCTTGGAGATTTTGAAAATAAAATTACAAGAATATGATCTCAACTTAACAAATGACATTGTTTGTATATCGACAGATGGTGCGTCAGTTATGGTAAAACTCGGACATTATAATAAGTTAAATATGTAATGTGAATTGAGGAATATAGGGGTAACCATCAGTTAAGGTGGTAGGTTGGCGTGGGATAAGGTAAGTTAGTAGTATGGGGTGGGGTAACTCATTCCGGCTGTTCGTTAAAACGCAGAATGTTGGAGAATGGTTGTATGCCTCAGTATTTTAACTGTTTGGGTGCCAGCTCTATGTTATGGTACACTACCTCATTGGAGTCATTCACCAATATTCCAGAGGTGAAGATGCCGGTGTGGACACTATTCAGGTAATGAGCCCTTTCATCTATAGGATTTGATAGGAGTTAAATTATTATGGAGTTGGGATCATTTGGGAAGTTTTCGATAAATTTGATAGACAGCTCTAGGAAGCGTCTATCGGCACGGTCAATATCAGCTGCATTGTATATGATAACCACAGTGGACACCCATATGTGAGTATGGGTCTGATTATATCTGCCAGTAAAGAGAAACCTGACAAATGACGAAATTGACAAATACATTCAAGAAATGGACGAAACCGTAAAACGAACAATGGACAAAACAATTCCCAAAACAACAGTTACAGATAACATTAACATGTACAGAAACACAACAATAAACGCACTCCACAAGAAAATTAGGAGACTGCAATCGGAACTAAAACAATTACACATACAGTTTACAGACAGACTAGACCAGGAGACACTATCACTGAAATCCCGATTAAAAAACCTACAACAACTACTTAAAGCTAACTATAGATAAGCAACAAATTTGTATTGGAACAACAGAATTCAGGCTATAAAAACAAATAACTCGAATATGTTCCCACAAATAAATAAAATATTCAGGAGAAATAATCAAAACGAGATTCAGTATCTCCAAATTCCACGAACTGATGTAAACAAGCAGCTGCTAACCAACATTGGCATAGATACAGAGAACGCTATCCTCAATAGTGAGCTCTTCGTCATCGAAGATCCTTTGGCAAAGGTGAACGCTGTGGGAGCTGTCTTTCAGGAAATGTACAAGGTGAATGAACGCATTCGCCGAAATCACGATCTGGAGGACAGAGTTCTACTGAATCACCTGCACCTCCGAATTGAAATTTCACATTGGCCATCGAAGAATCCGGGTTTTACCCGATCAGTGACGATACTTAAACTGGGGGGGGGGGGGGGGGTAAACAGGGCAAAGTCACTGATTGCTTTCAATCCGGCAAAGGCCAGGACGAACCTTGTCCCTGTTCAATCCAAGTTGACACGTAGTCTTCATGTGACACCCCCGGATAGCTACTTTGGGACCCGCCAACTAGTGAACCAATGCATACAGCGACATCCTGAGAAAGGTTGGCGCATGGCTAATAATCTTGCCCGGACAAACAAATTATTATGGAAAATTTAACAAGCCTCGGATATGGACTGGATACATAATGATGACCACCAACACGAAAATGGCTAAACGATTTCAGAATTTTCTCATGGAACGTGCACCCACTATACAGAGGTTGAGCTGCAGCTAGTCGAGCCCCGCCCGAATATAAGGCTGACATAACAGATTACCAGTAATACGATGGACGGGGTAGGTTTTCTAGTCAGCCAAAAACTGAAGCCTGCCATTATCGGCTTTAATGTAATAAACGAAAGGCTATGCACTTTTCGCGGTCGAGGCAAGTTTAAGAACATAAGCCTCATAAACGTTCACGGAACTACAGAGGAGTGCCCTGACGACAAAAAGGAAGAACTCTGGGAGAACGGCGATAGGGTACTCATTGCCCGCCCAAGATACGGTGTGAAAGTCGTTCTTGGTGAGTTAAATGTGAAAATAGGTCGGGATCCGGTTTTCAGGCACTACGCAGGTTCCCATAATTTGCATGAGAACACTAATGACAATGAACTACGAGTCATTGAACTGGCAGCATCGAAAAACTTGGTTTCGGCGTAAAGATATCCACAAAGCCCCTGGGTTTCACCTGAGTGGGCCGCTCGCAACCAAATTGACCACGGGTTGATAGATCACTCCCAATCCTCGAGCCTGATGACGGTACGAACGTACCGAGGTGCCTACGTTGACTCGGATCACTATCTCGTTGGTACAGAGTTCCGAACGCGGATTGCCTTACGGACACGTATTGTATCCGGGGATTAGGTTCGAATCAACATAGCTGGTTACGCAACGAGAACACCAGCAACACCTTTGGTCATGCATTAAAACTCGCCCTCGAAGAGCTTGTGGGGGTTCTTTAAAGCTACACAAAGAACCACCCACAATTCCAACCCCAACTCCCTTTGCCAACCTCGGACATTTGATTGAAGTCGAACATCAGTTATGTTTTGCACATGGCATCCACCTAGCTGTTAGAGATGTCCTTTACAAAAACAACCCCAGTTTAGTGACTATTGATGCTGAAATTGAACCAATTGAATCCAAATCTAGCGATTGTGATAGTGATGTAGATGATGACAATGACGTAGAAACTGACAATGAAGAAGATAAAATGATTACAGATGATGGTGTTGTCTTAGAGTTTGGATCTGTTGACACTGAAATAAATTTGAATTATGCTAATTTATCCGCGCTGGTAACAAAAATTAGAAGTGCCATTAAAATTTTCAGAATATCTCCAACAAAAAATGATCAATATTTACAAAAATATGTAAAACTACAATTTGGAAAAGAATTGAATTTGCAATTGGATGTCATGACACGATGGAATAGTTTACTTATTATGTTGGAAAGGTTTTACCTATTACGGTATTGTGTCCAAAAAGCATTAATTGATTTAAAATCAAACATAGTCTTTTCCGAAGAGGAGTTTCTATTAATTTGTGAAATCGTTGATGCATTGTCACCAATTAAATTAGCAGTCGAAGCACTATGCAGAAGAGATTCTAATCTTCTTGTTGCAGGCGCGACGTTTAAATTTATGATTGACACGCTTGATGCACAAATAAGTAAAATAAGTATTGAATTGATAAATGCTCTGAAGTATAGAATAATGCAAAGACGAACAAACATATCTCAAGTTTTGCAATATTTACACAAGGCTTCACAAAACGAAATCGAAACGGTGTGGAGTCAGAACAAGCTTTTTCGGCTGCTCAACATATAACCACAAAAATAAGATCGAGGTTAGACGACGGTACGTTGGATCATATATGTTTTTTGAAATCATATTTCAATTTGCATCAAAAATAATAATCACTTGTACGAATTAATGTAATACATATTTAAAAAGTTGGATTTAATTTTGTTATATTATTCTTAAAAATAAATTTTTTGTTGTTTAGTTCTGTTTGACATATATTTGTACTACCCCTAAATAATAACATAACCTATAGTAAGTAAATTTTAATTTTGTCTAAATTTTTTTTATATAATACTAATACCGCTATTACCGGTTCTAAAAGCGAAATACCGAAATACCGGTATAGAAAATTTGTAACGGTATTGCATTCCCTAGAGGCACCTAGTAAAATTAAATGCCAAATTCTGAAAATTACATGACTATGCTTTGCCGTCTTCTGCCCAGATTTCTCACCTATATACCTTGTACGTGAAAACCAGATTAAATAGGCAATTAGTATATTGTTTTTAATTTGTATTTATTTTATTTGTAATTCAGCTAAAGCCTGTTCAGTAATTTATTTATACGTTTCCATGACTGATTAGGTTATTTAATCCAATCCTGTTCGTCCTTCTATTTTACACGAATATCCTTCACTTACAGTTAAAAAGTAAAACAAATTTAATTATATATTAAAATTATAACTCTCGCGCGCTCTTTCTCTCTCACTCCCTACCTTTTCTCACAACTGACACAAAACACTTGTTATTTTCTCAATATCCGTTCAATTCATTTTCCTATCAATTAGCAAGTCTACATTGATTTCATGTTCTTGTGTATGGGAATTGTTTTGCTTTTTCTACTTCTTCATTATATTTTATCTTTTAGTGATTTGATTATTTAAAATTACCTTTTCAAAACATCTGTGGTTCTTTTTTTTCTATATTACTTTTTTAACAATTTCTTTTAAACATTAAACATTCTTTACTTGTTGACTTTAATCATTTAAATTTAAAACATTTCCTTAAAAAAAATATTTATTTGTTTTATTTATTTTATATAATTAAACTAAGAACAAGAACCCCAGTACAATATAAATAAGACACCCAGGCGGGTTATGTTCAAAAGTGATTATATATGCCCACGGGCTTAGCTTTTACATATTCACTCCTTTATTTTCAAATGTTATTTTAACTTTGGAACAGAATCAAAAAAAGACAGTTAATTTTTTTATGTATTTTTGATTACGTTTTACCATGTGTTGAAACGCTATTGCCGTTTTTTTTATTATTTATTTATGTATATATTTTTTTTATTTATTTATTAATAAAATGTAGACTACAACAAAACAAAAAAAACGGACAGGTGATCCCGTTGATTCATCTGGTCATCCGTCGAAGGGAACCGCAGTTGATTGTAGCTTTTGTGTGTCTGTTTAATATATATGTACATTCATAGAAAACAAGGAAATCAGCAGAGGTTACATGCGATGATTGTTAACGGCTAAATTAGATGTTGGGGGAAACTGACTTTCATGGAAGGATGGATGACTATTTTGTTGCCACGTCTACGTGGTTAATGTTTGGATTTGCGCGGATGTAAAATTAACTTACGATTCACTTTGGATACTTTAGATGCCCATTAAACCAACACTGCTGTCCAGCTAGAGATATTCTTTTAGTTATAGTGAGCTACGTTCCCTCGGGAATGGGGCCGTACCCGGTTATTTTTTCATTTCAATCACAATCACATTTGGTTCTGTTTTTAAAATATTTTAAGAATTATGGTAATGGTGAATAAAATTAGAAACTATCATCATCGTTGTGTCATACTGTTGATTCAGAGGCGAATGCGTCGGGATCATCGGACCAACTGACTTCCATTGGTGTGCCATTAAGGCTGTGCATCTTGTCCAGTAACAGGACTTCTTCGATGGACATATGCTGTTTGTGGTGCAGCGATGAGGATGATGAGCCTGTAGAAGATGACGTGGATACCACCTCATCTGAAGATGCCGAGCATCCTTCGTCTTCTGAATTTGCTCCAGATACCATGGCTTCTCCTGCAGACTCCTGGATTTCATGGCATTTTTTGATTGCCTTGAAATCATGTACGGATGGGTGAGTGGGTAGTGAGCGCATTTCCAGCTTCTCACCAGTATTGAGCGTAGACGTGTCGCATGTTATGAGGTGAGTAGTTCTTTGTGGTTGGGTAGATGACGACGGCCTTAAATGTGTGCTACTTCGTTTATACGGTGAGCTCGTGCACACAGTATCTTTCCACAATGCGTTGTCAGGAGTCAGCTTAGAGCGACTACTGCCTCCCGAATTTTGACGAATGACCTTTTTCGGTTCATTCTTTATACTCACGGATTTAGAACGATTCCGGGAGTGCACACGGCCTAAACAATCAGCCGCATCATTGGAATGTTGTCTAGTCACAGATGTAGCTGACATGGATTGTGACAGTGGGTTTGGGCCGATGCCGCTGCAACTTGCAGTCAACGAATGCTGCCGACGTGTTTGATGGATCGATGATGGTGATTTTTCTGTAGAACGAAACGACCCAGCACGTTTGACGATTTTCGATGCTGCTACTTCTGGTGTTTCGTCGTCCATTTCAAGTACCCACGACACTGAATCGTGCTTTTCAATTACCCCTTTTACAATGGGCGATGAAGGCGGAGAAACATCATCCATTTGGAATTGTATACGATCAGAACCATTGGTGCGACTGGAACTTGAGAAACTAGAGTTGTGACTTAAATCCTGACAGAGGGTCATGTCTTGCCTGGAAAGACTGAGATGTTCGTGCAACTTGGACTCCACTATTTGTAATTGTTCCGAACGTTGCTTCAATTGCCATTGCAAAGCCTCCTTATCAAACGAGAGCCGTTTTCTGATAACAGCCTCGTGGCTGTACGCCTTACCGAGTTCGTCTAGCTTCTCACGAATTTCTCTAAAAATAAATAAGAATGAGAATAAATATGTTGGTACTGTTTAAATTAACAATTATAATTAACGTTTAAGCAACTATTCCACAGATTCAGTCATATTTAATGCATAACGTTAAATTAATTATGACCGTTCACATCTTCTTGCACAACTTAAAGCCTCGACTAATAAGTTATAATTAACCCCAGCTATGACCTTGTCGATATTTAAAACTGGTGGAAGCAGATATCGAAAATGAACGCGAGCAAAAGCCGACTGGCATTGAAGTCGCCGTACCGGCGAACAGCGTCGTTTTTGCTACAGATTCTATCGACTTTGGCCAGTCGTCAGCGTCAGTTATAGTTCA
Source organism: Microdon myrmicae (assembly GCA_963931805.1). Taxonomy (NCBI): domain Eukaryota; kingdom Metazoa; phylum Arthropoda; class Insecta; order Diptera; family Syrphidae; genus Microdon; species Microdon myrmicae. Next base: position 2,476,286 of record OZ007497.1, on the reverse strand, counting down.
CATAACATCTCAGTGAGTTGTCAATAAAAAGTATAAGATTTTTGTAAATCGAATATATAAAAATACTTATTTAAAATTGCATATAACCTGACAAAGTAGTGACCATCGTCACCACTAAATACGCGAGCTGCTTTACTATTTCCGATAAATTCTGCACTTATTCGGTCGAACTAAATAAGATCGCTCGATTCATCAACTCTGGCATATTTGCAGTACTACACGACTTCGTCGGAGGATAAACGTTATCCCACACTGTAGTCGAGCTGGGAATCTCGGAAAAATATAACGCCCGCATGAACGAAAAAAGGGACAAGTTATAATAGAAAAACACCTCTCAGATCCATTGGAAACCCGTGATGGATTAAGACAAGTTTTGTACCTCGTGCTCAAGTATTTCATCAGATATGTACAGGATGACAACTTGGACGGATTATCCTTGAACGAAGTTGCACGAGTGGTCACATATGCGGATGATTACTATTTACTATATATTGGGTTGTAGGAACCCTGAACTTCATGTTCTCGCCGACTCGACGGTCGACCGTAAGAATTCTACGCAGGGGCCTATCGTTGCCCATTCTCGCCACATGTCCGGCCCATCTTAATCCTCACAGCCTGATTACTCTCACTATTGTAGGTTTGCAGTATAGCTCTTCAATTTCATTGTTGTGGAGTTTCCTCCATTGTCCTGCTTCCTCGTCCTATTTACCGCCAAAGATACCCCTTAGAACTTTATTCTCGAATACTCGGATTTTGTTTTCTTCCCGTTTAGTGAGAGCCTATGTTTCGCATCCGTATAGAAAATCGGCATGATTATGGTTCTATAGACACGGAGCTTTATATTACGTGATAGCACTTTGGATTTCCGCAGTTTAGTGACTGCGTGCCAACTAGCGTTGCCAGAGTGTAGTATTTTGTAAATTTCCGTTACTGGCCGTCAGTATTGTTACCAGATATTTAAATTCTTTAACTTTTTCAAATATCTTACCTCTGACGTTTATATGTGCTCCCTGAGGTCCATCTACTCTCGCCGTAATCATGTATTTCGTTTTGTCTTCATTTATTTCTAGGCCCACCTCTTCTATCGCTTGCATAATAATTTCACTGTTTCTTACCGTTTCTAGATTATCGCCCAGAACGGCGATGTCATCCGCATATGCGAGCACTTGTGTGACCCCGTTCAGGGATGATCCGGTCATGTTGTCGTCTTGTACCTTTCTGATGACATACTCGAGGACAAGGTTAAAAAGACATGGTGAGAGGCCATCCCCCTACTTTAGTCCGTCCCGAATTTCAAATGATTCTCTGAGGTGATTTTCTATTTTAACTCTGCCTTTAATCGTTCATGCAAATTTGAATGAGGGCGGCATATTTTTTCGGGACTCCCAGCTCAACTACAATATGGCAGAGTCTTTGCCTCGCGACTGAGTCGCAGGTTTGTTTGAAGTCAACGAACAGTTGTTGAACCGTCTCTCCGAATTCCCACTTCTTTTTCAGCAGTTGCCTTATTGTGAACATTTGGTCTCTCGTTGGCCGGTTCCTACGGAATCCGCTTTGGTAGTCTCCCAGTATTTCTTCTGCGTACTTTGTGATTTTCGCCAGTATGACATTTGTTAGTATTTTGTACGTGGCTGGGAGCAACTACATTCAAAATACTAGGTTTTCGCAGTCAGATCTGTCGCCTTTTTTGAAAATGGGGATGACTATTGAGGTTTTCCATTCTTCCAGAATGACTTTGTCATCCCATATTGTTTTGATGAGTTGGTGGATCTTTCAAGCGGTTGCCTCTCCTCCATGCTTCACAAGCTCTGCCGATATGCAGTGGACTCCGGAAGCTTTGTTGTATTTCAATCGATTTATTGTGTCTACAGCTTCGTCGAAAGAAGGCTCTGGAATCTGAGGCTCGGCTGTATGTACGTCTGGTGCGTTTATTTGTGGTTGATGGGTGCGCACGTTGAGCAGGTTTTCAAAGTACTGCTTCCATCCTGTCACGATAGTGTTTGTTTCTGTGACCAGACAGCCATTTGTCTCGGATTATTTTGGCTCTCTCTCTCGGTAGCCATTTCTAATTGAATTTATGCCGGCATACATACCTCTGACGTTCTTTGTTCTCGCATTTTCTAGGATTTTTTTGATTCGTCTTCTCCCATTCGCGTTTTTTGCGTTTGAAAAGTTTCATTGTCTCTCTCCGAATCGTCGCGTATCTTTCTGCGTTGACTTCATCATATCTTTCTAAGTGGGTCACTCGTTCTTCGATCTCCGCCCTGCACTCATCGTCAAACCAAGGTTTAGACTTAATTGTTTTCTTAAATCTTAACACCTTTTGTTTGTTTGATTGTGTCTCTGATCGATGTCGATTTAGTGACCACACTATTGGCTTTCTTTTCCACACTGCTCTCATTCTCTAGGGTGCTAAATCTATTCGTTAGTTCGTTTCGATATTCAGTCCTTTTGCGCAGGTCTTTTAGGTTATCAATGTCGAACTTTTTCTCGTCTCCTGTGACTGCCTATGTGGGATTTCTGTGAGGCTATAGCGTTTGAAATAATAGTGAAGAAGATCGTGTGATTCGAACTGACGCTCGAATCACGAAAAATAATTTATCTAAGCGTTACACACCAGGCCACTGACCGTGTTTAGAATTTGATTTCCAAACTCGACTATATTCCACTGGTGTGAATTATTTTTTTGTTATTTGTCGCTTGGTATACGGTTCTGATGTATTTTTCTTATTCGATTTTTCGTTCGTGTTCTTCATTATTTCGCTTGTGAATCGTGTGTATCTGTTAGAATCGCTACAAGGCGACTCCTGATTTTGCCCATCACTAGAAGATGATCGGAGTCGCAATCTGCTCCCCTATATCATCTTACGTCAAGGATATTCGAGTGGTGTCTTTTGTCTATGAGGAAGTGGTCTATTTGGTTACGCGTTACGCGGTCGGGTGATATCCATGCGGCTTTATGGATTTGCTTGTGCTTGAACATCGTGCTTTTCACTAACAGATCTTTTGACGCTGCGAATGTGATAATTCGAATTCCATTATCATTTGAAACGTCGTGTGGGCTCTCTTTACCTATAGTTGGTTGGAAGAGATCTTCCTTTCCAATTTTTGCACTGAGGTCCCCGAGGAGGATTTTAACATCGAATGATGAGATCCCATCAAATACTTCCTTTAGGGTCTCGTAGAATGTGTCCTTCATTTCTTCGTCCGTAGATTCTGTTGGGGCGTGTATGTTTATAAATACATAATTGTACCATGGTCCCTGTATTTTTAGCACCGACATTCGGTCATTAATAAATTTCACATCTTTTACATGAGGCGTAATCTTCTTGCTTATGATGAAGCCGGTTCCGAGGTTATGTGTATCGGTGCCTCCACACCCCAGTGTAAATCCGTTAGTTTCGATTACTTGATGTGGGAGTCGGACTTCCTGAAGCGTGACGATGTGCATTTTATATTGTTTCGCATTTTCTACGACCGTCTGTATCGCCCCTGGTTTATATAACGTTCGAACATTCAACGTCCCGACGCGTATATCCCGCTTTTTCCAGTTTTTCCCTACGTTTTTTTTTTGCCGAGTCGGTGTTTTCTTGATGATTTGTTCCCTTATGGTAGTGTCGGCTCATCACACCTACGCCTACCGGGTTTTTCGTGAAATTGTGTTTTCTATATAGATTATTCATTTTTGTTCCCACTAGTCTTGGGGTTTCAAATAGTCCGTCATATCAGAGCGCATCGTTGTTATGGTAAGGTCTGCTTCTGCTCTGATTCGACCCAGTGTCAGAGAGGCGCCGTTATAATACAGCCGGTATACCCCTGGCTCGAAACCATCCAATGGGCACGATGACCCGTAACACCCTGGATTAGGGGTGGTAGATCTTAGTGTGTTACTCCTCGCTAGTCTGTCTGACATGGGTGGCCCTACTGGAAGCGTATGCTTCCGTCAGGATAGCCTGAGTGATTCATTGTAATTTAAGCCCCCGCACCACGTCAAGGTTTCTACCAAGCGGGGGGTATATGGGGATGATATGGGCAATAACCTGGAAACTGTAAGTAAAAGCAGTAAAATCGTCATGCAAACGGCAGAAGATGTGAGCCTGGAAACGAAGAATAACCAAAAATATATGGTTCCGACGAGGGTAGGTGGACCTTCCTGGGAAGATACTGAGAATGTTAAACAATTTAAATATCTAGGGACAATACTGACGTCTAATAACGAGATGTCAATCCTCCTTACGTGAATTAGTGATTCTTTTTTAAATATACATGCCGAATGGTATTACTCTTCAGCTTTCATAGGAGGACTTGCTTTAAACCCAAAATTAGCATCACGTCTATAAAAATATTGTGACGAATTTACACCCGAATAATCATGAATACCATGCCGGGCGTCTCTTAGTTAGTTCGAACTTGGACGTCGAACGATAGACATCGACTTAGTAAGCAAACTGACAGCGGATATTAAGTGCCAAAATAATAAGTGAAAATAAAATAAATCTGTTCAGAAAAAGAGAACAAACTTTGAGTTTTGTTGGATTATTCACAATCCAGAGATCGAACCGAGGAAGTCGATAAACGTAAAATCAAAATTACGTAACAATATTATTCACTATCTTTTTTTTCAAGGAATTAATCCGCATTGCCGTCCAACTTTTCCAACTGAAAAGCCGTAATAGCCCATTTACAGCACATCCCAACAAAGAAGTATGCGTGACATTGCTATCACTATAACTGAGTTCAATTGAAGTGGGGAACAAAATAAAGGTATTCACCACGGCCTTCTCCAAGGCATTCGTTTTGTCCAGAACTAATCTACAAAGAGGTGTATATATGTCCAAAGGCCATCAACATCCATTGCCCCATACAAAATCGGATTCAACATCTAATATCGAAATTCATTCCGCAATCATAGTTCAACTATTTGCGAATGTACCGAATGTTGTTGTATACAAAAAGAATTATCAGCCACTCACTTTTCCTTCTCCGCCTTTAACTCAATCTCCAGTTGAAGCATTTCGCACTTCGATTCCAATGTAGATGCCTTGCAAGCTAAGGCTGCCGCTTCATCAGCGTCTCTGATGAGCTCCTGATTTTGCTTGGTCAACTTCGATATTTCCTTTTGCTTAATCTCTAGGACACATCTTAGGCTTTCTGCCTCACTTTGCAATCGTTGAATCTCAAGTGCTGAACCTCCACTGCTCCTTGAAGATGGGTGAGATGACGTTCTCGGGTCAATGTAGCTTTTAGACAAGCGCAAAACCGATATTTCATCCTGCGATAAATTTAGTTTATCTTCGAGCTCCCTTTCGCGATTCTCGGTACTGTGCCTCAGTGTTTCTAATTGCTTGCTGAGCACATTGATTTTGGCCACAAGTTCCCGTTCACGTTGCATAGCCGCTTGTAAGCGTTCATCATAACTTCTTTCGAGATCTCGAATTTGCCGCTTTAGATTCTCTTCTAATGTTGCAGCTTCATGTAATCTTTGTTGCAATGTTTCGTCCGCTTTCTGTTTGGCAAACAACTCCGCTTGAAGTTTCTTGCACCGTTCATCAGCTTCTTGACGAATTTCCTCAATCACCCGTTTATGAGCAGAGTCCTTGGTGGCCAGCTGGCTCTCCAAGGATGCTATTTGCTCCTGAGCATTCTTCTGATATTCCTTGTGGCTGCATTCAACTACAAATTTAAAATTCGTTAACAGGTGAATACTACAATACTCTGACGGACTTACCCTTCTCAAGCTCACATCTATGCAAATTTTGGAGTTCCTGTTCCCGGTGGACGTAATAAGCTTCCCTATCGAAAATTTGATCCTGAAGTTCGTGACAAGAATTCTTTGTTTCGTCCAGTAGTAGGAGGGTTTTGCTTAGTTTCTGTTTGATATTATAACATTCCAATTTAATTGTTGGACAGGAGAAGGCATCCAGCTAAAAAAAAAAAATCAGATTTTTCTTGTGTATTACATTAAAACATTTTTATAAAAATGAAGTTTTTTTAACAAACTAAAAATGAATAAAGCTGTAATATCAACATATAACAGTTAAGGGTATAAAATATAGTTTTTGTGCGCATTTAATTTGTTCATTACTTTCCACCATCTACTGCATTTGTCGGTTAGAACTACTAATCTTATAGACTTTATATAATGAAGCGTACATAAATAGGGTGGATAATTTTATGATTAAATTAATCAGAGGACATTTTGCGAGAGCAATAAGCTCGTCCAATGACCTAATTTTCGGGGCCTATTATCCAAACACCTTGTACTATGAGAGCGTGCGTCGCAACGGCTTTGTTCCACCAGAGGCGTTCCTTGACTTGGATATGAAAGGGCTTATACAGGATAGATCCGGAATTCCACTGATCTATCATGTAAGTAGATCATCTGTAGACGGGCGATTGTGCTACGACCGGGAAGTAACGCGCACCGAAGAAGAGCTCCTGCGCTTCAGTAGGGCTATCTCCCACAGAGACCGGGACGATAGCATTAGACAGCGTCAGCAGTTCTGGTGGTTGAATGGCATATAAAGACCTGGATACCAAAGTCGGTATAGAATCATAGTATCATCAGCTAGCTTACATAGACTTAGCTTTTCTAGAATTAGGGTAGTATAAGATTTAAGTTAAGTTAGGTTAAGTGCTTTTACATAAAAAAAAAAAAGTAGGTAAGTTAAGTAAGTTAAATTTTAAGAAAAAAAAACAACAAAAAAATTGACAAAGTTTTTCAATTTTTTCTTTGTATTTCAACTAATTATCAGTACTGCCACAAAGTTCTGTCGCCGAAAGGCAAATTATACAAATGTTAAGTAATGTTTAGCTTAGAGCGTCTGCGAAGGACCAGTAAGTTAATTAAGCTAGAATTTAAGCATTTTTTGTCTAGCCTTTAATTTAGAAATTAAGAATATAAAAAGAAAAATAAAAAAATGTTTTAAAAATGAAAATGAAAAAACTACTATTCTTATGTTACGCAATTCCGCAGGTTTACATCATTGAAAGAAGTATTATTCGGGCAGTGTAATGTCAAAACTATACAACAGTTTCTCAAATATATTGTGACGCATATGACAATCAGTACTAGAATATTCTAGAAAGTCCGAAACAAAGTACTAGAATATTCTAGGAAGTACTGGAAAACTGGAGACCATGAGCAATAGAAAATTCGAGGCTATGGAACGGACGGAAACGAAACACCAAATCAGAAGGACGAAAAACGGTATAAATCCGTCGCACGCAGATCGGGAAGGAGTAAGAAGTATGCAGTAAAAGACGCGATAAGTACGGAAGCGATAAGTCAAGAAATTGTTAAGTGTACGGTAAAAAAGTAACGGTTGTTATTAGCGGACTAATAAAGCGTTACATTAATTCAAAATCGATTTAACGGCTCTTATTCATTAAAAATAATTAATCCAGCGAACCCTAGGATCGCTACAATTGGTGTCGGAAGTGGGATTAATTATTGGTGAAGTAAATAAGTTTTGATGGCGCAAGGCTAATAACCTTGCCCGGAAAAACAAATTATTATGGAAAATTTAACAAGCCTCAGACTAGTTAAATAAGGCCAAGTCTGGATTCCGGTTGTAGTGCCGATGATGATGATGATGAAGTAAAATAAGTCTGTGAAAGTGTGTTGTGGCGATGTCAGATCGACATTTGGAGGATCTTCGCGTTCCTGAGTTGAAGAAGGAACTTGAGGATCGGAATCTGGATAGCAGAGGACAGAAGCAAATTCTTCGACAGCGTCTGCAAGTAGCAATGGAGGAAGAGGGTATTGATGTCGACACATATGTTTTTACGATTGATTGAAACGGGGCCTTTCCCCGTATTTATATGTCATTTTGACGCCGCGGCCAACTATAATAAGTGGTCGGATGAGCAAAAGTCAACATCACTAATCGTGTCACTTCGCGGGGCGGCTGCAGAATTGCTACAAACCATACCAGCAGAGCAGGAAACTTGTCTTATTCAAATATGACTAAAGAATTTCTGAACGAGGTAGCAATGAATGCATTCATAAATGCACTCCAAGATCGGGACTTGCAACAAGCTGTTCGTTTGGTAGGAGAGAAGACAACTAATGAAATACTGGCGTTCGCATTGGCATATGAATCGGCTAAACTGGCTACCAGGAGTACATATAGAGTCCGAGAAATGTCCGTCCAGGAATGTTCCTGCCAAAGAATCGGACATGTACAACGGAGAATCCCGAGACCTGGTATGAAGTGTTGGACATGCGGCGAAGTCGGCCGCATCTCTGTTGACTGTAAGAAACGTCGACAAATGAATGAAACATCAATTGAGAATTGTTGTTCATGCGCTAATCATAAAAGAAGCCTTCAGCGTGATTCAGACTTGGACAGCACCACGACCGTATGTAAATCCTTGCATCAACAGATAATTGCTCTTAAGACGAGCCGAGAAAAGGTCATTGAGGAGAACAATCGCTTATCAACTGATCTAGCAGAGAGGCAAGCTGAAATGTTGACCCTAATTCTATTCGTTGGAAAAGAGAAAGTAGTTGACATATCGGACAAAAAATAAATGCTCGGAAGATCGCAGTTAAATATACCACTATAATTTTTCGATATCAATAGCTAACATATGATTCGCTAGTCGATATATTTCCACATTCAACATTTACTATCGATGAACAATATTATTAAAAGACTGATTAGGGAAGCTTATTTTGAAAACGAAAGTAAGAAAAAAGAGAGTAAGACCCGACTGGTCAGACGATACCGAACCTGGGAATATCCTGCAAATATTGTCATTGATGCTGCTAACTCCATTCTAGAGATCGGAACGAATGATTTGACGATAAGTGCAAATTGGGGATTAATCAGGAGAGAGTTCCTTATCGGATAATGCTCCACACTAAAAAAACACGGAACCATATAAAAGACTATAAAAAAAATATGAATGCGTCTTCGGTAAAGTAGTATTACAGAAATCCCAAGTCGCACTGCTTCTACCGGAGCGTCCGTATCATCCTAGACGTGCCACTGTGCATATAAGTCAAGGAAAGACGTTAATCTGATCACTAATAGAAATGACGTCTTAGCATATATACAGCGTATATAGCATATAGCGATGGCAAGAAAACATTCATAAATTCTTAAAAGAGAAAGTAACAGAGGAATTGATTAATGGCAGGTAGCAGGGATATAAAATAATACAATCTCGTAAAGTTAATAAAAATATGGGCCACAATAAAATATAAAATAATATTGCATATTTTAAATACAGAGAGCGACAGTTTTTATCAAGTTTACCGAAAAAAATCTATATTTTAAAACCAAACTTAAGCAATAAAATGCGAAATAAAATGCTATTAAAGCTATTTTCTCACGGGTTCGAAGATAAAGGCCGACTGCGAATGTAGATTCATATTTAGTTACGGACATCATTTTTTATCTTATATTCGTGAAATTAGTTACTGACTATGCATAAATGGGATACAAAAAAGGCCTGTACGTACTGGCTGATGTTGTTAACTATCTAACGACGTAAAAAACAATCGTTCAATTTCTACCATCGAGGAAGAAGTATATTAAAGTACAATACTTAAGCTTCAAAATCAAATATAGGGTGGCGCAAAGTTAATCATCCATTTTGTTTCTGAATTACTTTTTAACTATTTATTATTATTATTATTTATTGGCCTGTAGGAACCCGGAAGTTCATGACCTCACCGACTCGGCTTCGCCATCCTTCCCTGTCCCGGGCACTCTCCTTCCACGCTTCACCATTCGATCCGATCTCCTCAAGGTCAAACCTAACATTGTCCTCCCATCTCCGTCGCGGCCGTCCTACCGGTCTCTTTCCCGTTGGTCTACCGTCAAGAATTCTATGCACGGTCCTATCGTTCCCCATTCGCGCCACGTGTCCGGCCCATCTTAATCTTCGCGACTTGATTACTCTCACTATTGTAGGTTTGCGATATAGTTCTTCCAACTTTTTAACTAAATAAAAAAAATGATTTTGAGTGATGGAAACTTTTTTTTTTTTTGGGCGTCTACAATTTTTTCTGTTAAGTTAAGAGATGACTGCAGCGTCTAGTTCACAAATGTCAAATATGGTTGACGTACGAAACCATTTACAAAAATTATAACATCTACTGATAGGGTGATTAATTTTGCGGCACCCTTTATTAATTCTTCAACATAGTCACCGTTGAAGCTAATACATTTCTCCCAATGTGTGACAAGTTTGTTTATTCGTGTACTGAAAAGTTGCTTAGAGTTTTTCCGAATCCAGGATTTGACAGCGGCCCTCACCTCACAGTCCAAGGTGTAATGATTACCCTTGAAGTATTCTTGAGAAGAGGCAACAAATAAAAATCGTATGGCGCGAGATCAGCTCAATAATGAGAGTGTGGAATCGCACGTAGAATTCTTGACGGTAGGCCAACAGAAAAGAGACCGGTAAAACGGCCGCGACGGGTTTGTAATGTGTAATTTAGAGAGTTCGCATAGAGCCAGTAAGTTAATTCAAAGACTGTGATTGTAAAAGAGGGTTTAACATGTACCCCTAATATTATACATGTAAAAAGAATTAGGAAAATAAATGTTGTTCAAAAACTGAAAAAAAAAACTAAAAAAAAAAAAAAAAAACGGCCGCGACGGAGATGGGAGAACAATGTTAGGTTTGACCTTGAGGAAATCGGATCAGATGGTCAAACGTGGAAGGAGTGGGCACAGGACAGGGAACGATAGCGCAGCCGAGTCGGCGAGATCATGAACTTCCGTGTTCCTATAGTTCCAATAAATAGTAAATAAATAAATAATAGTGGAATCGGTTCAAACTTCAGGTTCAAAAGTTGCTCGCAGCATCCCAGTCGACGCCGTTTGTTCTTGTCTACGAGACGGCGTGTAACCCATCGTGACTAAATTTTACGGTATCCCAATTGTTCCATAATAAAGCCAATACCTTCTTTGAATATTTCATGGTCTACAATACAGTTTTGAGTGACTCGGTGGTCATTTTTAATCAAATCGTTGCGATGACTACCGTCTGTGCCAGTGATCGGGCGTCCGCTGTGTGTCCCATCAACAATTATGGCTTTTACAGGTTTGGAACCAGGAAATTCGATTACCATAGACTTACAGTAAAGCTATCAACAGCATCGTCACAATAAACAGCCTTTAAACGACAATGAATTTCAATAGGAGTCACTTTTTCAGCAATTAAAAATTTGATGACAGGACGCTATTTATGATAAGTCACGTTGTGATAGCGCTAGTACATACTTCCCGCTCTCGAAAGGCATTGGATGAATGCCCGACCACGGCCTGTGCATACTTATTATGTGCACTACTTTTCAGCCTACTCTCGTACTAGTACTCACATACGGGTCTGCGCTTGGTTGCTTAGCGATACGTACTATGATCCTCCAATCATATAACCGTGCATTTCCTCCGTGCAGTGTTAGTTCTACAAGTTAAAGACTAACCGCCGACGAGTCAATACGTGCGCTTCTGCCTCGTGATCCGTACCATCTGATCAATTGTGCAATCCGTTTTGGTTATGTTAATAAAACACAAGGTTCCCAATTGCATTATCGCCTTGCGCGTCTTCTGTGGGATCCGAACTAAACAAACGGATCTCAAGCAGTACTGGTTATTTGTGGAATCGGAAATAAACAAACGAATTTTCGAGTGCGTCCGAGAACATCGGAAGCCGTGAAAATATACACGCGAGTGAAGTGCAGTGCGGAAAAATATCCTACCCTTTTCTTTCCTGTTCTTGTTTTTCCCCTTCTCACACCTCTGTTGTGGGCTTCAGGCAAGGATACTGTCGATTGATTTATAATCTTTCGAGTTTTTGGTTCTTCGCACTTCAAACCACTGTGTCGTGTCAGCTAATTTGCTCTAACCAGCAACAACATTTACGAGAAAACTCCCAAATGAACAGTATGGTTCGATGAGAAAGCCAACTGGTAAGCTCTGAATGATTTTTTTGAGAAGTTTAATTGGTGGTTATTTTTCCTCTATAACGATGTTGATTCTATATTGACGGACACGATTCTACTTGGCATGCATTTATTCCATACAGGGTAAAGAATATCAAACGCAAGAAAAATATTTGGTTCGATTCTGAGTCAAGAGACGCCATTAAGGCTAAAGAGTTGAGAGTCCGGTTGTATAAATCAAACAGTACTGACGGAAAGCGGAAAAGATTCGAGAGAGCTAGAAAGACTGCAATGCGCATATTCAACGCGCGAAGTGCTTCCATAACCAGAGAGTGAGACAACAAACTCTACACTCTCCCTACTTTACACTACAGGTAGTAGAAACCTCTGGGCATTCGTGAAAAACAATCAAAACTAGGTCTCCTCATCCATTTCTTCATTAATAGTCGATGACAGACCAGTCATCAGTGCAATAGAAAAAGTGAATCTGTGGGGGTCCTCTATACTACATGGAGAACCTACCCACTATTTCAACCTTTATTTCGACCGCTAACAGCGCGACACCTCAATCCCAATTCCTCCTACCAACCTATTTACTTGTAAAAGAAGCATGGCCGAAAGTCATTGATCTATTCAGTTAATGCACCATTGGATTTAGTCTTTTCTTGCCATACGGCAACACTATTGCATTAACCCATGAGATTTCCACCGGAAATCTCAATGTCATTTTGGTTAGCAACAACCATGTCTGATTAAACGACGCGGTTGCATAATCGTGCAAGGCTTGGGTAATTTCCAAATTCTTCGAGTTTGGTTCTTTCGATAATATTTCCCTAGCCGATTTAGTGTCCTTTGACTTCCACACTCTATCCGTTTGGGAACAATGATCACTTTTTGCAGGTGAATAGCACAAACCATTTTCCTCTCCATCCCATTTTTATCTTCTCATAGTTCAATGCACTCTGAGATCACCACAGTCACCGAACTAGGTCACTCGGCCATTCTCAGATCTGCATTGGTACATGCACACAAAAGCCAAATCCACCCCGAGATCATTGCACTTTACGTTCGGGTTCTCTCATTCTCTCTTGTCCGTCGACTATCAAATTAACCGAAGGGTTTATTCACCTCGATAGGCGGGGAACATGAGAGAGCACAGATGTAAGTATGATCTCGATCGGTTGCTTGAGGTGCACAATCCCAAATCCCAATTTTCATCACTAATTCGCATCAGTCACATCTCAACCATCAAAGTGCGCACATGCACTCGAGTCGATGTACATTCCCCGTTGAGTTCGTACACGCCACGCGAACGGAGTTTAATTTTAACTTCTCACAAAAAGACGATTATTAATCTATCGAGAGCTCACACGCACGAGAGTCAAGTTTTTATCAGGTGGAGTAAACTAGAGTGTAGCTTCCGCGGGTGTCTTTTAATAAGTTCCAATTAATACGGCCGCATGTTGATACTGTGGTTTAAGGGCAAGTTCGTGGTTTGTCAATTAAATTAAGTATACAGTACATCTAAACTAACCAATGTAAAGTAAAAGAAATTAAAAACCATTGACTCAGTGATTAATGAAAGAACTCATAAACAAAAATATAATAAAAAGAAAAAAACTTTAAACAAATAAACCAGTGCTTTTTATTTCTCCTCTTTCGGCAACGTGCGTTCGGAGTAACAAATGTCGAGGAATTTAAGTGAAACTAGTGTCATACGTTGACAACAAATACATTCAACCCCAACAAATCTACTTACTGGACATTTTGCAGCGAACTCAACGCTACCAGATACCACATCCACAGTTCCGCCTCAACTTGAGCATAAGTAGCACATCATGAGCCATATTAACTTTCTAACGCCTGCTGTTACTCGCACACTCAAGGAGCTGAACGCAAATAAATCCGGTCGTCCGGATGGCATCCTATGGCAACTTTTCCATTTGTCTTTTTGTAATTGGGCGATTCCCAAATAGATGGAAGTCAGTGAACATTCAACCAATTCGCAAAAAAGGGGGATAAATCGTCCCTCTCTTCTTATCGACCCATAGCACTAATTTCTATTGTCTCGAAGGTAATGGAATAACCGATTAATCGTCAATTTTCATAATATTTGGAATCAAATGACCTCCTCAATGACCGCCAATATGGCTTTCGTATTAACCGGTTCATGGGAGTTTTGATGGCATCCCTTACCGAAAAGTGGAGCCATTCTACCCACTACTTCGGTGAAAGCAGTCGTTGCACTGGATATTTCGAAGGCCTTCGACAGTTGTACGCCGAAAGGCATAAGAAAAATAATAATGTATAATTTAGAGTGCTTGCGAAGAGCCAGTAAGTTAATATAAGAATGATATTTGTAAAATAGATGTTAACATTTAGTCTTAAGTAAAATATGTAATTAATTTGTTAAATAAATGTGGATAGAAATCAAAACAAAAAAAAGGCCTTCGACAGAGTTTGGCATCCAGGCCTTTTATCAAAGTTACATTCCTATGGAGTGGGCAATTCCCTGACCCGTTGGATAAGTAACTATCTCTCTGGTCGTTCAATCCAAGTGGTTCTTAACGGTGTGAAATTGCCTCCCATCAAATTATTGCGGGTGTTCCCCAAAGTCCGGTACTCTCACCCAGTCTCTTCCTCATCTTTATAAATAATCTCTTGCCCATTACCCAAAACCCAATTCACCCGTTTGTTGATGACCGCACGTTGAGTTTCGCATACTCATACGAACATTCCCGAAGAAATTCTTCGAATGTCATTCCAATGAGCAGGTCATGCTTAATACATTGAATTCCGATCTCAACAAGATATATCAATGGGGATAATGTAACAGAGTAGACTTAAATGCTGCCTCTTGTCATCAAAGGAAAACCCCAAAGTAAATATACTGTCGACTCTTAATTGGAGTGACCACATATTGGAAAAGTGCGGCCAAATGTAGAGGGCTCCTTAAGAGATGCCAAAAATACTTCACTCCATCCAACCTGGCCACTATTTACATGGCGTACATCCGTCTGTTACACCTCGCTTTACACCCCTTCTCAATCATTATAATATTTTATTAATTTGATTCCATCATCCTATGATCCATCGTCCTATGATTCCATCTATATGATCAATCCTCAATATATTCTGCATACAATGCAATACTCGCCTTTCCCACAAGCAATACAATGCATAAAATTAAAATTCGCATTCATTCAGAAGCAAAGCCTTCTCCACGGGCAATTAATTCATATCGCATACGTTGCGATAATTACCCATCCATGCCCACCTTCCAAAGCCAATTATCATATATCAGTCATACACTTTACCCACTCCCCAAGGCCACTGAATTCTGCTTCGTATTACAAAAATCAAGCAAGCACCTGTTCCTGGTTTTCTGACCTTTTCCAGGAAGCTCTACCCACTAAAATCTTAATCCATAACCAATATATAACTTTTATCATATTGTTTGAAAAATGTACTAGTAAGTATATGTAAACAATTATAGCTAAGGTATCATAAGTTATCTGTATTGCTTATTGTAAAAATTATTTATGGTTAATAAATACAGAAATGTAAAAAAAAAAGCAAGCACCTGTCCACAGACCTACACGGCTTCATTTTACAAAAACATATGTTTACAAGTGTGATACACGATATACGATCACAAGCGGTGTCGTCAAAGGCCACCGGCGACGAAATAATTGAGCGTCGGAAAAGTGCTGAGTTCGACAAAGTAGCGAACACAGCAGTGAAGCACAATTAATCGTATGATACGATTGGCACACGCGGACAATGTCCTATAATTGGTTCTCCGCATGGAATTGCTCAATTCTTTGTCGTTGCATTTTTTTGCAGAGCAAGTAAATGATTAATGAATATTGCGAATGGCTTATGACAGGCGAATAACATTCGAATAGGTTACACGTTCCAGGTGAGGAAAATGCATCATCTGCATTAATTTACCAATAATTGGGTATAAAAAGAGGTGTGCAAATGAATTGCGGTGCAGTGTAAAGTAAAAAACAAGAAGGCTTTGGCCATTGCAATTGTACAGCGGGTCTTCTTGTTTAGAAAACGTCAAAGTGTTTAAAACATAAGGGATGGACATTTCCAGTGTATTTCGACAATAAAGTTTAAAGTTAAAAAACAATAAAGTTTGAAGTAAAAAACGATAAAATCTCGTATCAACTAGGAGGAAAAAACCAAGAGGAGGAGAAGGCCTTATTTGCCAAACCAAGAGGAGGAGAAGACCAGGCGAGTAAGTAATTCCAAATTGAACTAAATATTCAACAATACTCGACAATATTCAACACAAACTTGATAATAAATTAATAAATGCTAGCATCTGGGGTTACGCTCAGGTGTTACATTTTGGCACCCAACGTGGGGCCTAATAAAGTATAAATAATTTAACCCAAAAGAAAATCTAAATCAAACAAATCTTACGATAACATTGACAAATTAAATGATAATATCAGAGGCCAAACTTTGATGTTACATTTTGGCGCCCGAGCAGGGACAATAACAAAATATTAATAACGACAATAATACAATATCTTGGCCATTAGCTGCCCGATAACTAAGAGGTTTACACTCTGGTGTTACATTTTGGCGCCCAAGGAGGGACAATAATAAAATATTAATAAATAATACAATATCTTGGCCTCTTAGCTGCCCGACAACAAAATATTAAATGTCAACATTAGAAGTTTGCACTTTGATGTTACTCGTCCCAAAATGGAGTTCAACTCCCATATTTGGTCAGGTGCATCCAAAACTGCATTACACGTGCTCGATAGGACACAGAAATGAGCAGTGAAACGTATGGGGCTCCAATCGTAAGTCGATCAATTCCTTCGTTAGAACGTACCATGTCTGTTTTCTATGGTATTAATACAGTCGTTGTTCAACTAAACTTGCTGAATATGTTCCGCCTCTTCAGACATTTTCCCCTGATACCCGTCAATCTGAGAATGCGCATCAGTTCACGTTTAAAGTCAACTTCAGACGGGCATTCTTTACCCGAACCACACGAATGTGGAATGCTCTAATGTTCAATCATTTAAGACCAATGTACATCGATACCTAATTCCCTTATCCACTTCATCTCCTTCCGTTCGCACTGTGCTCTGACATTTAAGGGTACTCCAAAATCCCCTTTGGTGCGCGCGTTACTGTAAAACACCTCAGAACACTTCAGCAAAATTTATAATGATGAAAAATGCCAGGCCAGCTCCGATGAAGAAAAGGAATCTGCCCAAAAAATAAATAAATTATTTTGACAGTGTATAGAACCAGGCCTAGGTATAGATGATACGAGGGTTGCCTCTTATGTTTCGGGATTTGGCAACCCTAATGTTGCAATCCGGCAATTGACAGCTCTGTCGTAAAGTTGGACATTTTTGAGGTTATACGCACTCAGAACGTTTTGACATACGAGCGCTATTTGTGTTGTTTACAGTAACTTAAAAGATTCATTTCGGCCCAAAAATGGAATTAAATCGTCAACATTTTCGTGCGATTATTTTTTACAACTTTCGGCGTGGATTAACTCAGCAACAGTGCATAGATGAACTTAATTCAATTTTTGGCGATGAAGCTCCATCAAGGACCAGTGTTTATCGATGGTATGGTGAATTCAATCGTGGTCGTAGTTCACTCCAAGATGAATTTCGTGAAGGTCGTCCAAAATCAGTTGTTGTTCCGAAAACCATTGATGCTGTGCGCGAACTGATATTGGAAGATCGTCATGTGACCTATCGTGAGATTGAGACAACCTTAGGCGTTAGTGGGACCAGCATACATTCAATATTGCATAAACATTTGACTGTCAAACAAATTTGTTCGCGTTGGATCCCACACAATTTGTCAATCCCCCAAAAAGAGGCACGTGTCAATTGGTCGAAAGAAATGCTCAAAAAATACGGTCGCGGTGCTTCGAAACACGTCTATGACATCGTGACAGGTGATGAATCGTGGATTTACGCGTATGAGCCCGAAAGTAAACAGCAGTCAACTGTCTGGGTGTTTCAAGATGAGCCAAATCCAACAAAAGTTGTTCGCGCACGAAGCACTTCCAAGCAAATGGTCGCCTGTTTTTTCGGAAAAACTGGACTTGTCGCAACCGTACCACTAGAACAACGCAGAACAGTCAATTCTGAGTGGTACACAACCGTTTGTTTGCCAGTTGTCTTCCAAGAAATCAGGAAAACCAACCGCCGAAGACGGATCACTCTTCACCACGACAATGCGAGCTCTCACACATCGGCTGCGACAACTGCATTTTTGAGCACCCAAAACATCGATTTGATGGGTCATCCGCCGTATAGTCCTGACTTGGCACCGAATGACTTCTTTTTATTCCCGTACGTAAAAAACAAACTGAGAGGTCAACGTATTCAAGAAGCGGTTGCTGCATTCAGAATGCATGTGTTGGAGATACCTCAATCAGAGTGGCAAAAGTGCTTCGACAATTGGTTCAAACGCATGCAAAAGTGTATAGATCTTCATGGGGAATATTTTGAAAAACAATAAAGTGATTTTCGATGATCAATATTTGTTTTTGTTCTCTAATCCCGAAATATAAAAGGCAACCCTCGTAACATATACCAAGACACTAGAGGCCGAATAGTCACAATTAGATAGTTCATGATTGATACCACTGGAAAGAGCGAATGCTGAAGCGTAGCACTGAACGGGGTACATGGCTGCCTTTGTCACGGTTAAAAAATCAAAACTAATACATATTATTATGGGCAATTGAGAGAGGGAAGTTAACTAAATTAATTAATCTATACATCTTGGCACGCAGCAAAATTTTTTTGAGTATATATACTTAATACTTATGTTTATATTACTGAAATGATAGCATGTCGTATATTCGTCTAGTTCAAATCGCACCTAATAGTTTGACTACACACACAATCTCTCAAATAAACCTTCCTTCCTTGTTTATTAAGTTTATTCACTGCATATGCCAAATATTGGGCCCAAATTAAAGGCACGCAATCAACAGTTCACTTCTTTAATATTATATTTAAATTTTGTATTTGTAGTTTTTACACATCTAAATAATAAGAGAAAAATATCACATCAAACGCATGCGCTGATTTTAGTTTCAGCTCTGGGTTTAAGAAAAATAATAAATATTACCTCTGTTCCCTCCGACTGCATTTTCCGTTTAATAGCCCGCTGAATTCTTAAAGTACCCATTTGTAATTATATGAACTAACACACTTTTATAAAGCTACATCCGCCGAAAAAACACAACGTAAGTGACCACACGCGATTTATTCAATTACGAAACTAACTAGCCGAACGTCTACACTCGACTGACAACCTTCAAAACTGTCAATGATACTTTACTCAGTTCTTAGGTCACTTTGGTTCCTGCTGTTGAATGTTATTTTTTGAAAAACAACATATTAGACTCTGTTCTTAGGTACCGGGCACATTATGGTCAGCCGCTTGTCCCTAGGTCCTTTGCTCAGGTAGACATCCAAGGACATACTATTAAAGAAAACATCACCTTGGTAGATAAAGTCGATTTATGAATACTGGTTTCAACTCCTTTTATTATTATTCTTCGAAAAGTAAAACAAATAACAGACAAACTGCACAACACACATAAATACCCAGGTACTGAATGGACGGATTTGCGTTCAGTTCCATTGGATGAGAGTGGGTCTGTGGCACTTGTTATCTTATGGACAAAGTTGATAGTTTGCTTTCGTTGGAATAAGACTTATCACATACATTTTATGAATCATATACAAATATTTAGAAAATTTTGAAAGCGCCAGATAGTTACATCGATAGTGATAGGTTTGTTTTCTTTTATCTGAAAACATTTTGAAAACAGTTATCCACGAGTTTTGTTTCGTTCCGGAACCAAGGTTGACTCATTAGCTTCATTAGTTCAAAAATGGAATTTTATGGCATAATCGAGGCTTGAGTCATGTATTTCTTTACTTCAAAAATTTATCTTAATTCATGAAATGAAGTAATCGGTAGGAATTTCAATGTTTGTGGCTCACACAGGCGCCAGCAAATGCACAATACACCATTTTTTGAGAAAGGTCTCTGAAATGTCTACATCGATCCGTGTAAAGGATTTTCAGTGAAGTCATTTACAGCCATTTACAAGACACGTGCAACTAATAAACCGTGTTATAAACTCAATTTTACTAAAATGGTGACCATTTATTTTACAATACAAAAAGATCTGCCATTTGAGAGTAAGCTGCCTGAAACATAAATGGCTTTTGGGACAAGAAGAGTTTTTAATTTAAAGGCAAAATAGCAGACAAATAAGTTAAATATATAGAGTATGCACCTAATAGTTGTCGAACGAACACTGGTTTTTTTTTTTTTAATTCTTTGTATTTTAGTAAAAACGCACCCTTAAACTTTTTTTTAGAATCTGTCAATGTCAAAACGTCTGTCAGTTTTTATCATAGTGAATTTCACGGACGAGGAACGTTTAGAAATGATTAAAAATTACTGCCGAAATTCTTGGATTAAGAAATAAGAACCTAGCATGTAGCCAACTATCTGAATGCTTTCTGTCAGGTGAATTGAAGCAGCAAATCAAGTGAGGTCCTTTTTATAAAGCCGTCACGTGTGCCCCATACTCTCAGCTAGGTTAACTAAAAGATTGAGTCCCAAAGCCTAGTTGCTCCATGAAGCTGGAGGCTTCTTGAAATGATCGGAAAAAATTCATCTTTTGAAAGGTTAGCGTCACTCTAACGTTCCACGATTTGGTCGAGAAAAATGTTTGAGTATATTTCGGACGTTGAATTATGAGCCGGACTAAAGTTGAAAGAATGATTGGATGTCCCGGGGGCTATCTCAATTATAAACAATTCGTCCATTTTGTATGATCAGAGAACTGTGTTTCACTAATATGAATGTAAATGGCTAATACATTTTTACAAATAGTGAAGCCTTCTTAACGCTAATTGAGACTCAAGTCGACTCCTTAACCAACTCGACATATCTTCGTGCGCTGCTCGGGTATGACTTACAGGCACTATTTCGTTACACAGATGCGTCTTCAGCTGGCCTTTGGCGAGCCAAACTCACAAAGAAGTGTTAAAAGCTAACAATTTGAATATTATTTGGAAGTACATCTTGTGTTGTTGCTCCGTCAAATGTCTTTGTTGCCTCTACCGCTCCCCAAACAACGATTGGCTACTGACACAGTCATCTAAGCCAAGCGATTATGTAAGTGAAGAACACAGCACCACAAAAATGGAATTCACAAAAAATCGTCAGCACCGTATATCAGAGCATTAACGTAGCAAAACAGCTTATATAGCGAGCTTAGACATTCACGCACACACACGGATGTGGTCTGATGTGACAGTGCTTTGGTTGTAACTTCCTCTAACTTATGTTTGAACGATACACTTCATTACCATCACAAACTGCTATGAATGGTAACCTCGACGTTATCTATATATGCATCAAAATACTAACGCATTGTAAACCAGGACCTTAAGTCGTTTTCTCTTCCAATCCTTCGGCCAATCCGAGAAGAAATCGTTGATTAGTTACTAGAGTAGTAGAAGTAGAGTGACATTTCCAACAGAGTAGGCAAGCGCATCCGTAGTAAGAAACAACACAGAAAAAAATTGAAAAGCCCTCAGTCCCATATACCAGAGTATTAAAGTCGATTCTTTGACTCTAACCTTTATAAGCATTGCTATCACGTTCTTCACTACCACGATAAAAATCGATCCACGAAAACGTTTCAGGCTTTGTGAGAATTTGCAATTAAAAAACATGATGAGTGAAGAGCACTAGATATTTTGAAGGTTTTTGAACTCATCTGGCGCAGAAAGTTAGATAGTTTTTCTTTTTTTAGATCGACACAACACAGTTCATGCCGCGGCAAAACTTGTTTCCAACATACAGTGGAACAAGGCAGAGCGACAAAGCACAAGGGCCTGTTTGGTTGACTTTGAAAAGGCTTTCGATACCGTATGGGTACAGGGACTTGTATATAAGTTATCACATCTAGGTATGCCCGAATATTTGTTATATCTACGATATGATAATGGGTGAACAACTTGTGAGGAAATGTGGAGATATGTTCGCGAATTTATTTTCCGCGAATTCAAACCTCGATCCCGATCGATCCGGGTTGTTGTGGGCGGCGAGTGTTCGGATCTGTATCCTGTTAATTCGGGGGTGCCCCCCGGGGTTCTATTTTGGCTCCAACCTTGTTCTTGCTTCACATAAAAGATTTGTTGGAGACAGCGGATAACAAAGTGTTCAGTTTTGCGAATGATAGTACGCTTGTTTCCTCCTTTTCGAGTGTTCGGCCAATTGGTGCATCTGCGTCCCATCAGCTGAGATGTAGACAGATTGACTCTCTAAATCAGGATCTAGATAGCGTCCTGCAGTGGGGAAGGGCCAATCTCGTAGACTTCAATGCAGCGAAGACACAATATACAACATTCACAAAGAAAAGTGGATCATCGGTTCCACAGCTGAGGATGAATGGCCAGGCCCTCGAGGCTGGGGAAAGTTTGAAATTGCTCGGCGTCACGGTCTGTGGGAATGTATCATGGCATAAACACGTGTCGAGTATCGTCAGGTCAGCCTCAGGAAAACCGAGTTATCTTTTTAGAGCCAAGAAATATTTTACTCCGGCCCAAATTCTTCTCTTATATAAATCCCAAATTAGACCCGCGCTCGAATATCGCTCTCATGTTTGGAGCTCGGCTCCTAAACATACGCTCGACCTACTTGAGAGCATACAGAGACGAGCGATCCGCCTGATCGGGGACTCGGCGCTGACGTCGGGACTACAGTCGCTATCATATCGAAGGCGCGTAGCCGACCTCTGTCTGTTTTACAGATATTATCACGGGTACCGAATCTTCGGAGGTTCGTGGTATTGTTCCACGTAATTCGGCTTATATGCGCTCCACAAGACAATCCGACGGATCGCACCCGTTTGTGGTTCATCTCCCGACGACGCGAACATCCCTCTATCAGAACTGGTTCCGTTACAGAGCGGGGAAGCTGTGGAACTCCCTTCCCACGCGAGTGTCCCCGGAGCGTTACAACTTGCAACTGTTCAAAAAGAACTGCAAGAGTTATTTGATGGCATCTCGGGGCTAACGCCACATTACTCCGATACCCCCTAGAGGGAGCGGCATTATCCATCCAATGCGACGCATCGGATACCGCAATCGGAGAAGTCCTGGAACAGGACTTCGAAGGCCGACCGGAACCACTCGGTTTCTTTTTAAGGAAACTGAGCCCCACAGAGCGACGACATAGCGTCTATGATCGTGAATTACTGGCGATCTACAGCGCTGTTAAATATTTCCGCCATATGGTAGAAGGTCGCTCGCTCTCCATTTCAGTAGACCACAAACCGCTGGTCTTTGTGTTCCGGAAAAAGTCTGGAAACGCTTCACCCCGACAAGAACGTTGTAGCGTTTGGTTGTGTGTGATTCGAACTGACCCTATGACAGTTAGAATCACCAAAAATTGAACCAAAGCGCCGTGTGTACGAATTCGATTTCTAACTCAAGTACATTCGACTGGTGTGGATTTGTTATGTTATCGCTATGGTATACGGCTCTGGTGCATTTTCTTATTCGATTTTCGTTCGGTGTTCTTCACTATTTGCTTGTGTGTATCTGTTAGAAACACTACAGTGTCAACTCGACTTCATCGGCCAGTATACTACCGAGGTCAAACACATCTCCGGTAAACAAAATGTTACGGCAGACGCCTTTTCGCGAATCGATACGATTCACTTGCGCGCCGCCCTGAAACAATGCTGACCTCGCCCTGGCCCAACAGGAGGACAGCCAGATCGAATCTCTTTTAGCTGCTGATGCGGCACTCGAGCTGCGCAAAATCACCCTCCGTGGCCCCCTGGGCGAAACTTGGTATGATGTTTCAACTGGAACCGCTAGACCCTACATTCCTGAGAATCTTCGTAGGGGCGTGTTTCGGGTCTACCATGATACGGCCCACCCTAGCGGCCGCGCGTAAAAAAATCATTTGACCCCGAATGAGCAAAGACCTCACCGGTTGGGCCCGTGCTTGCCTCTAGTGTTAACGCTGCAAGATAGCTTGGCACAACGTTCTGGAACCGGCACAATTTAAGCTTCACACGGCACGCTTCGCCCATGCCCATATTGACATAGTGGGACCGCTTACTCCATCAATGCGATTCTCCTCTATCCTCACCATGATGGATCGCTTCACCCGATGGCCAGAGGCGACTCCCCTCAGGGCAGTTACTGCCGAATGAGTCGCCAAAGTCTTTTACTCGACCTGGGTCACACGTTTCGGCATACCTGCTACCATCACGTCGGACCGAGGGCTGCAATTTGAAACAACGATCTTCAGGCAGCTGACCGATCTCCTCGGCTGCCAACGAAGTCGTACGACGGCCTATCACCCCGAATGATTGAACGTTGGCATATGTCTCTTAAGGCCTCCCGCATGTGTCATAACGACACAAAATGGTTTGACGCCCTCCCTACCGTCCTCCTTGGCCTGAGGACTAGTTTTAAGGAGGACCTAGGTGCTTCCGGTGCGGAACTCACCTACGGTATCAACCTCCTACTGCCAGGCGAACTGTTCGTAGATGGTGAAACACAACGCAACGAGCTGCATGACGTGGGCCACCTCTGCCAGACATGGATCCAAAAAACTGTTCATCCACCCTGAACTACACAGCTGCACGCACGTCTTTGTCAGGGTGGATAATGTTAAAAAACCCTTGGGTCCCCCATACGACGGCCCTTTCAGAGTCTCCAACCGCATCAGCGATCGTGTCTCCGAGATCGAAATCCGAGGCAAACGATCCACGGTCAGTGTTGAGACTCAAACCCTATTTCCTGGAGGCTTCAGCTCTAGATCCTCAACCAACACCCGACTCCGCCAGCGACCAACACCCGCCTCAACTCCCGATTACCCGAAGGCGAGCGCGCCTTCTGGGGCAAACTAAACCCACCAGATACCTAAACCACTAACTCTCCTTCCGACACCAACCCCAAACTCCTCCGCTCCCCTATCTTTATTTCGTGACTACGTCACTGGGGTGGGGGGGGGGAGTGCTGTGGGGTGTAGTGTAACAACATGTCCATGAAATGACCATGAAGAATAATATCAAATGAATCAACGGCCCCTGTCACAATTAGCAAGTGTCAAGTAACCAGCATCCGTTGCCGACAATAATTCAAGGTCGATTCTTTTCATTGAGTAAAAGAAACGAATTGCTCCAGTTCCGATATTTGAAAGAATCATATGACATCCGCAGGCGAGCTTGCCACTAGCGAGTGATTCACAAATTAATTGGGTCGGATTGTGTCATTGTTCTTCCACTATGCGCAAAGCTGGTGATAGAAAATAGAATAGCATGATAAGCAAATTGTATTGAATGAATTATGAATTAAGAATGAAATGGGTTGTTAAGCAAAATTGTATGAGTAGATTAGGAAATTTGTGAATAATTGAGTGGTTGATTGGGAGTATAAATACCCCAGCAATTTCGATAATCATCATCATCGGCACTACAACCGGGAACCGGTCTTGGCCTTATTTAGCAAGTCCTGAGGCTTGTTAAATTTTCCATAATGATTTATTTTTTCTGGGCAAGGTCATTAGTCTTGCGCCAGAGGCTCCCCGAGGGGGAATCGAACCCCGGTCTCCCGGGTGACAGGCGGGTATACTAACCACTATACTATCGAGGAGCAATTTCGATAATAAATCAATCAAAAACCAACAGCGTCTTTGATTCTCCAACTGCGGCGATTTCGCCATACACTTGCAGCGGGCTGCGCTTAAACAGCAACCATTAGGGAAGTTAGGTCATAGACAATCTTAGGATAAAATTTACATACATGTCACCCAAAAATATATTACCACAAATATATATTACAGGGGGTTCTCCTATTACATGGAGAACCAAGCCACAATTTCTATCCAATTTCGCCCGCTAACAGCGCACCACCTCAACCCCAATTCCTTCCACCAGCTATTTCACCTGAAAAAAAAAGATATATCCCAAACGGACGCATTACTGAATTCAGTATTTATACGAATGATGTATAATTGAATTCAGTACCACTTGCCATACGGCAACACCATTGCGTCAACCCCATGAGATTCCCACCGGAAATCTCTGTCATATTGGTTAGCAACAACCAAGTCTAACCAAACGACGCGGTCGCATCATAGCAAAACCGCTGGGGTAATTTCAGCGTCTTTGTGTTTGGTTCTCCCGCTGTTATTATCCCAAGCACCAGGTGCGTCCTTTTGACCTCCCCCACACACTCTATTCGCTGGGGATCAATACCCTCTTTATTCAGGTGAATATCATAAACCACTTTCCATTCCATTTCATTTCCCCTTTTGCTGAGTGCATTGCACTCTGAGATCAAACCGATGTCCTATCTCTCGTAATATTTAAAGTTTTGGCCACGCTTTCATATGTCCTTAATTTACAATGTGAAGTAGACTTAGTTTGGATTACCAAATTCTTTCGTGGCCACGCCTTCATATGTCTTTAATTTACGAAATAGATTAAATTTTCTGCCGATAACTTAAATAAAGAAAACGTTTTTGATGGCGCCGCATTAAAATCGGCCTTTTATATTTGCTGAATAAACAACCGACAATTTATTCCTTTTAAATGTTATAAGCCACAATATTAAGCGCGTGGAACCTTTTTTTTTTACACGTTTGTTTTCTCTTTTGCTGAAAGTTGTATGCATCTAAGGTCAACAGCCATTGGTATCGTCTATTTTTCTTGACCTTTTATTAAATCTATTGCACAGTTATAATGGAAAAAGCCCCTTCCGCGCAACTATTTGCAAAAGCATTGTTTATGATTTAACTTAGTGTATCTATGGGAAGGATAGCAATAAAATACAATCCCTTTTGACGTGGGGAGTGATCGACTTCAGGATTTGAAAACGTCAACATGATTTATGGCTTGTCATGTATACCATAATTAGAAGTTACGTTAATGGAATATTCCTGAACCTAATTCCGTGATCGGAAATGTCAAGTAGTATTCCACGTCCTGCACAGCTATTCTGATATTCCTCTTTTCTCTACAATACAAAACAAAAGAATGAAAAAAATGTTGCTGATGTATTGGTTTCCTTTCATAAAACCAATTCACCAGAATACACGGTACCTAATTCTTTTTTCATTCTGTTATTGAACTTGTCCAAAGAAGGATGCACGTCCACAAATATAGGTATACATTTGACATGAAACAAAATTTACTGGTTCTTCCGACAGTTTATTTTTCAGACTCTACAAAAGGCTCAATGAATCGAAATCCGGCTACGATTTGATAGCAGACCGATGTTCGTTGGTAAACCGAACTTGTCTTGTTTAATATTGAGCTTAGTGTAGTTACATGAACAGCAGATTTTATAGTTAGTTATAATTAAACGGAATTCTGGAAAATTAGCGTTTAAATGTTTATTTGATGAGGTACATCAGCACTACTAAAGATAACAAACCATCGACTTATAGGTAAGCGCTGAATGCAATTCGTTAACAAGATTTTAGGACTGCCCATGGGAGTCTGTATTTATACGCCATACAAAGAGTGGAGCCTAGTATACCAATCCACAACCTTTCGAAAGTGAAAATAGCAACTTCATCGAACAGGGTGGTGTCACAGAAATTATATAAAACTTCATCGAACAGTGTGGTGTCAAAAAAATGATGGTTGTCACTGACTTTCTTTAATGCCATACTTGTCAACATCATGCACAGCTTACAAGCCAATACGAGTGATATAACATTTTTCATAGACCTATATAATTACTTGCATATATATGATCACTGTTATTCAGGCATTAAGTAATTAAGTTTATTAAGTGTGAAACGATTGCAACTCACTTGTGAAATATTACGTCATTTTTGTTTGCCCGTGAACTGGCGACAGTTTTCTCAAATGTGGTATTTAAATAAAAAGGACTAGCTGCAGATAATGCTAAATTTTGTTAAGAGGCGGAGACACACAACTCCGATAAATCGGACCGAAAGTCACAATAAAATCCTAAATAACGAAGGACTTCTTACGCCTACGCGAATTAAATAATAAAATTTCTCCGGTGTAGTAAAAATTATTTTCATACAAGATTAGTATGGATATTAGTCTCGTATGATTCTTTATTTTAATTTTAAAATTAGTTTATAAATTTAATTTATACTTCACTGTGACGCTAGAGGAGTTCTCACACACAATACCTCTAATGAGATGGGATTATTTATTTATGGGTATGGTAAGAGGTTCTTTATTTGTGGGTATGCTCAGGGATTCTAATGAGTATGCTAAGGGATTCTTTATTTATAGATACGCTAAGAGGTTCTCTATTCGTGGATATCCTAGGGGATTCTTTGTTTGGTGAATTCGATGATAGTGCATAGCGTTAACTCGCGCTCTAATTTCGATAAACAACCTCACAGAAACATTACACGAGTAATCACATTTCTACAATGGCTCTTTTATAGTTGATGCCTTGGTAGAACTTCAAGGTTCCCCCATATAGAAGACCTCATGAATCCAGCGAAGCCCTGGCAAAATTCTTCGTTATCTTTGCGACTTTGCGGTAATGGAATCTGGAAAGGAGGAGGGTGCAACATCTGTGAGCGACTATAACGATATTGACCTGATCAGTAAAATGCTAATCAGCTACATAAGATAGTTACGTTATATATGTGATGGACACCAGCGTTCTAGCTCTAAGCAGCTTCTATATACCGATAATTGGAGTTTTGAAATTGAATTGTGTGGTCAAGAGTCGTGGGTTGTAAAATATTAATAATTAATAATAAGTTTATTTGACTAAATACAAGTAAAGTAAGAAGTTTTTGTTTGCACCAAATAAAGAAGTATTTTTATAAAGTTGTTGCATTTTTATTCCACACAATTAAAATATATAACATTTCTAAAGAGGGCACTCGCGTGGCTGCCAAATTGTTGTAATACGGGTTGAATACTGGTTGGCTGTTGTTGGTCTCGTTGCTGGTTGTTTTAAGGTGCGACTCGTTTCTTTTAGTCCTTTTTTCACTTCAAATTTTTAAATTTTTGGTTTATATACACCAGACACCAACTCGTAACCACTAACACGTCTTTAGTCTTAAGTCCCAGACACCAGAACAAAATTGTCAAATGTTTTCATCATCATCATCGGCACTACAACCTGGAACCGGTCTTGGCCTTATTTAGCTAGTCCTGAGGCTTGTTAAATTTTCCATAATGATTTGTTATTTCCGGGCAAGGTCATTAGTCGTGCGCCAGAGGCTACCCGACGGGGAATCTAACCCCGGTCTCCCGCGTGATAGGCGGGTATACTAACCAGTATACTATTGAGGAGCTGTCAAATGTTTTACTACACATTTATTTTTTAATTTTATTTCATTTACAAACTTTAGAAAAACACTTGTTCATTTGGCGCAAACAAAAACTTACTTTACTTGTACAAAGTGGCGCAAAATTAATCACCCAATTTTGTTTTTGAATTACTTTTTTACTAAGTGAAAAAAAAGGAATTTTATGTGATGGAAATCTTTATTTGGACCTTTACAATTTTTTCTGTTAAGTGGAAAAGATGATATCCGTCAAGGGGCTGTCGCCAGTGTTGATACACATTTGTATCCGTTTTATCGCATTTTCCATGACTTTCCGCAAGATTTCCGGTGATAACTGTTCGCATTGCTGTCGAATATTCTCCTTAAGGGCTGCGATTGTCTGAGGGTTGTTGGCATAAACCCGCGACTTCAAGTAGCCCCAAAGAAAGAAGTCTGGGATGATTAAGTCGGGCGATCTTGCTGACCATGCCAAATAGCCAAAACGGGAGACTACGCGACCAGGAAACGCTTCCTTCACAATATCCATTGCGGCTCATGCTGTGTGTGCGGTTGCACGGTCTTGTTGAAACCACATGTTGACCAAGTCCCGCTCATCTAATTCAGTAAGAAGTCATTTATCATAGCCCTGAAGCATTCGCCAGTAACAGTGACCGTATTGCTGATGGCCCCCTCAAAAAACGATGGCCTATTCACTCCTCCCGCGTGAACGCCGCACCACATAGCGGCTTTGAGTGGATGTAATGGGTCTTCGTACATCACACGCGGATTTTCAGTGCCCCAGAAACGAAGATTTTGGTTATTGACGTAACCGCTTAAGTGGAAATGCGCCTCGTCGTTCATGATGATTTTCGACACAAAGTCGTCCTCTTCGTTGTTGAGATTAGATTCCACGGTCTTGGGGAGTATCATCATCATCATCGGCACTACAACCGGGAGCCGGTCTTGGCCTTATTTAGCAAGTCATGAGGCTTGTTAAATGTACCATAATGATTTATTTTGTCTGGACAAGGTCATTTAGTCTTGCGCCAAGGGCTCCCCGACGGGGAATCGAACCCCGGTCTCCCGGGTGACAGGCGGGTATACTAACCACTATACTATCGAGGGACCCTAGGGGAGTATAGCCCTCCACTACTTGTCTGTTTGTATACTGCAGCCGTCTAGTTCACAAATGTCAAATATGATTGACGTACGACGCCATTTGCAAAAATTACAACATCTTCCACTAGGGTGATTAATTTTGCGCCACCTTGTATTTAGTCGAATAAACTTATTATTAATAATTCATATTTTACAACCCCCGACTCTTGACTACACGATTCAATTTCAAAACTCTAATAACCTCAGAGGTTAAGGAATACATAGCCTCTGGCATACATTCTGTCAAATACCTACTCGGAATTTCTCAGTAAAATAAAACAAATTTAATGCATGCTTTGTACCATTTTCGATAGATAGACTGAGTCGCCTTAGGTATTAACCAACCTTTACAACGATTCCGCACAAGAAATTCCGTTGGAAGCACTAATTGAAACTAATTGACAGAGAGCGCTCAAACTTGACGTCTCACAATGGTACCAAATTAGTGGCAAAAAGAAATTTGACAATAGATTTACGCGGGTATTTTAAATGAGAAATTTCAGGTAGACATTTTGACGCAATGTAAGTACGATAGACGGCGATATCCATCAATTGAACTTACAAAACTAAATGTAATTAGCCGCAGACCGTGCTAACGTGAGAGAGGTGCAGCAAAGGCCATGTTTGGCGGCAGCTAGGTAAACAAGCTGGGCTCCTCGATAGTATAGTGGTTAGTATGTCACGCGGGAGACCGGGGTTCGATTCCCCGTCGGGGAGCCTCTGGCGCAAGGCTAATGACCTTGCCCGGAAAAAAGTCGTTATGGAAAATTTAACAAGCCTCAGGACTTGCTAAATAAGGCCAAGACCGGTTCCCGGCTGTAGTGCCAATGATGATGATGATGACGTAAACAAGCAATATTTGAATGTACATGAGTAACAGTGCAGTTTATTTCTACTTTCTTTGGCTATTTCACGTTATAAAAATTTCATAAATAGTATCATTAACTTAATACCATGAACAGGATTATATTTAAAATAGAAGAACGCCTTACACAAACTTCCCATAAACTCGTCACATGCAAATTTCACTTAACTGCAATTTTTAAGTCGACTAGTAGTCTTGGCATCAAGCGGAAGGGTGTGAATTTCCCAGTCGGTGTATTTTCGAACGTCACGATAATTCGTTAGAAATTGTGAAATTGTTCAGAAATAATGAAACTAATAACTCATTGAGTAATACGCTGACAAGCGTAGGTTTCGTAACGGCTCCACGTCAATTTTCAAACCTAAGGACGAACAGAAAGTAATCCTTTTCATATGGCAACCGCTTGTGAGTTTGATTTAAATTCTATCGCCTGACGGCTTTTATATTCTTCTGCGAACTTTAATTAAAATGGCACCCCTCCTGCTATCGGGTCGGTATCAACAAGAAAAACATAAATTACTTCGCCATAGCATCCCCCTCCTCGCAAAAGGAGATTTCAATATCGGATTATTAGTTTTCCAGCTTTCGTTTTTGTAAAGTCCTTACCCTGTCGCCCATTATATTGGCGGTTTTCCGTTCTCGAATTGTGCTGAATGAAACTCAATTACAGGAATATAAATTCAAACGATGCCCAGCAAGGGACATTGCCGATTAAGAGTGCACAAGCTACCTTCTGGAATGTAATGAAACGGAAAATATGGCTATTGTTAAATGATCGTAATAAATTGCAGGCAAATCGGTAATTATGGAAAACGAATTAAATTTGCATTAGTATTATTGGGGAAAGAATTGGACACCTAATATAAATTAGTCCATAACAATTGCGTTCCATGTTTTTATTTGTTTAAATAATTTATGCGTAGCGAAGATATCATATCTAAAAAGAAGAGCGATTAAAAAAAAGAAAGGAATCGTTGCATTAGTCGATAACTAATCGAATCTAGAAAAGGTCCGAAATGCGACCTAGAACCCTGTAAAATAGTAAATGCAACTTCAATTTCCCAATTCTACAATTGGAAAAGTTCTAATATTGGGGACAAATGACAAAATTGAAACAAACACATCGATTTTTATGGAATACTAAAATCATTAGCCAAGTAATAACAACACCGATTTAGGAAAATGAGAAACGTTTTGTTTTAATACTTTTTTTTTTGACTTTTGTGAAACTGAATGAGACATTCACCTTCAATTTTGCATAATGCTAGTGAGCTACGGTTACTACATTACAGGTCTGTTGTTGTTACTCTATATATGCCAATAATAAACTTCGTCTAATTAAATCAACATTTGACATACTTATATTTATAATTTTGGATAATTTTGAGAAAATTTCTTGTGTGTGTGGCATTAGTTTGTAAAACCTGAATTAGGCTTTTTTTTAATATGCGCGCCCAAGGAGATTGTTTGGTAGGCTTAAAAGTCAATGCACAAATATGCACGTTTTAAGGGCGGAGTCTGCGTTTTCGCGTGGTCCAATCTGACTTGCCAGGGGACGGGGGCGTTGGAACCCAATAATATGGACATCATATGGTTGAGGGTCGTGCTGAGGAATTCCGTCAAATTTCTTTGTTGTCTTTACCGCTCCCCGAATGACGATCGACCGGCGACATTTTTCGAACATCTTTCATATACCGTCGACTGGATACAGATCAACCACCCAGCTTCTGAAATTATTGTCCTTGGTGATTTTAATGTGCACAATTCCGACTGGTTGTTACATTCTAACAGAACCGACGAGGCTGGGAGGCTGGCGGAGATGTTTGCTGTAAGCCACAACTTGACTCAACTCGTGGGGGAGCCAACGCGAGTGCCGGATGCCCGAGGTGATTATGCGAACACCCTAGATCTGTTTTTGACAGGTTTCTGCGCCACTGGGAAACTCAGATCACTGCTTGGTATCTGTCGCGCAAGCACTTGCATACCAAGCGAATAATCGGCCTAGGCAGCTTCGCCATGTATGGAAGTATGGGGCTGCTAACTGGGACGATATGCGAGATTTCTTCGCATCCTTTCCATGGTCGGAGGTGTGCTTCGGAAATTCCGATGTTAACGCTTGCGCGGAGTCGGTATCAGAGATTATTCTCCTGGGGATGGAGATGTATATTCCACATTCCATCAAACGAAGTTCGTCTGATAAACCTTGGTTTAACAAAAAATGTTAGCTGATTACAGCGGAAAAAAATAGAGCTTTTCAGCAATGGCGCTCCAATCCCACCGATGTTAACAGAACGAATTTTGTTAGAATCAGAAACGCGTGCAACCAGGCGATTGATACTGCGAAGAAGGCTCACAACGACAGGGTGATCAATAAGCTCCTTCGGTGCCCAACTGGTTCGCGCTCCTTCTGGTCAATGGCAAAGGCTGTCAGCAGTAACTTTGCTTCCTCCTCTTTCCCTCCGTTGGTGACAGACAGTGGGACGTTGGTAACGAATTCAAAGAATAAAGCTAATGTGTTCGCCAATTTATTTTCCGCGAATTCAAACCTCGATCCCGGCCTTTTGGAGCCACCTGTGATCTCGACGGTACAGTCTTCCATGCGGGTTGTGAGATTTCGTCCGCGCACTATTCAACGCATTCTACGTGAACTGGATTGTAGGAAGGCAACCGGCCCGGACGAAATACCAGCAATAGTCCTTAAGAACTGTGGTCCAGAACTATCGCCGGTTCTTGGCAGACTCTTCCGCTTATCTTATGCACGGAGGACCTTTCCTGCCTGCTGGAAAATCGCTCGAGTTCAGCCAATCCCAAAGACGAGAAAAAAGTGTCTTCCACAAAATTACCGTCCGATAGCATTGCTGTCTATTTTATCTAAGGTAATGGAAAAAGTCCTCAATACAGAGTGAGTTAAGTATTTGGAGTGCAACGGACTCCTGAGTGATCGTCAATACGGATTCCGTGGCAGGCGGTCCACAGGAGACCTTTTGACACTTATAACCGATATATGGACATCTGCGGAGAGACGGCATGGTGAGTCAAGGGCGTTCTCATTAGATATCTCCAAGGCTTTTGACCGCGTCTGGCACGGGGCATTGCTGAGCAAACTTCGTTCATATGGATTTCCCAACAGCTTTGCGACTAGACGAGGAGCTTCCTCGAGAATCGATCGATCCGGGTTGTTGTGGACGGCGAGTGTTCAGATCTGTATCCTGTTAATTCGGGGGTGCCCCAAGGTTCTATTTTGGCTCCAACCTTGTTCTTGCTTCACATAAATGATTTGTTAGAGACAACGGATAACAAAGTGTTCAGTTTTGCGGATGATAGTACGCTTGTTTCCTCCTTTTCGAGTGATCGGCCGATTGGTGCATCAACGTCGCACCAGCTGAGATGTAGACAGATTGACTCTCTGAACCAGGATCTGGATAAAGTCCTGCAGTGGGGAAAGGCCAATCTTGTCGACTTCAACGCAACGAAGACCCAGTATACAACATTCACAAAGAAAACTGGATCATCGGTTCCACAGCTGATGATGAGTGGCCGGGCCCTCGAGGCTGGGGAAAGTTTGAAATTGCTCGGGGTCACGGTCTGTGGGAATGTATCATGGCATAAACACGTATCGGGTATCGCCAGATCAGCCTCAGGAAAACTGAGTTATCTTTTTAGAGCCAAGAAATACTTTACTCCGGCCCAACTTCTTCTATATAAATCCCAAATTAGACCCGCGCTCGAATATTGCTCTCATGTTTGGAGCTCGGCTCCTAAACATACCCTCGACCTACTTAAAGGGTACAAAGACGAGCGATCCGCCTGATCGGGGACTCGGCGCTGACGTCGGGACTACAGTCGCTGTCACATCGAAGGCGCGTGGCCGATCTCTGTCTGTTTTACAGATATTATCACGGGTGCTGTTCTTCGGAGATTCTTGGCATTGTTCCACGCAATTCGGTTTATATGCGCTCCACAAGACAATCCGACGGATCGCACCCGTTTATGGTTCATCTCCCGACAGCGCGAACATCCCTGTATCAAAACCCGTTCCGTTACAGAGCGGGGAAGCTGTGGAACTCCCTTCCCACGCGAGTGTTCCCGGAGCGTTACAACCTGCAACTGTTCAAAAAGAACTGCAACAGTTATTTGATGGCATCTCGGGGCGCCCACTCGACGCTATAGGTTCGCCTCTCCCGAGAGAAGTCTAATAAAAAAAAAAAAAAAAAAATAGATGCAGACTATAGCCGTGAGATCCGATTTCGACGCGATCAGTGCTTGAATACGAAATTTGATAGATTTCGACGTACTCGAACTAGCGACAGAAGCTCAATGTACAAACGCCGGCCAAAGCATGGATTAGTTTTCAGTGATAGACAAGAAGTCGTTGATAAAAAAGAGAAATACCCCAGAGTAACACCAGTAGTAATCTTAAAGTAGTCACTTGCCCATTGAATGACATTTTTCAACTCATTACCAGTCTAGGTGGGAACCCCAAAAAATATGCCACTCTCATTCAAATCTGAATGAACGAAAATAATGGACGAGTTACAATAGAAAATCGCCTCTCAGATCCATCCGAAATCCGCGACGGACTAAAACAGTTACAAAAGTCATTGTACCCCGAAAGGCATAATTTAGAGTACTTTTGCAAAGAGCCAGGAACATAAGAACAATATTTATTAAATAGGACATGCATTTAGTCCTACATGAAGACATTTGTATAATTTGATTTTGAATTAAAATGTGGACTTCAAATTAAAAAAAAGTATCTTTGGTGCTCACTAGATGCCGTGCATGTAGTTTTAGTTTAATTTTAGATTAGTGTAAATTCGTTTTACTTTTTCGGAACATTTATTAACTATAAATAATAAATGATCCCTTCGTTTTTGTGCACCTCCAGGCCGGACTCTGCTCTCAATGGCGGGCGTTATTGCCTTGCCCGGTGCTTGCGTTGTACTGTCCTGCACTCAAAAAAAAAAAAAAAAAATTGTGGCGAGAAGGCCGAATTTAGCGAGACAAGGACATATGTGTCCTTCATCTTGTCTCTGACTTCTGGTCATCTTGCGATAACCAGAATCACCCACATCCGTGAGGATGTTGGGCTCGGTCTCGCGGCATCTGAAAAGAGAAGAAAAAAGGGGGGGCACCCAAGGATAGTGTGGACAGTGTTAGTCCAAGTGTTCTCTAACTACTTTTATAGAGGGATGGTGGGAAAGAAATCATACAAGACCGGTGGGTCTTGGGTGCGGTAGTAAACGCAGATCACGTCTTTGGCGTCTGATAATCTGCTCTTTGGTCGGTGTGTATGTTTGTGTTTGTGCCGTCTGGTACTGTGCGTTCGTGTGTTTGGTTTGTTAATGGTAGACCCTATGGGATAGGTCCAGGAATCCTCTATTATAGAGGGGAATGTTGTTGGGAAGGGTGCTTTCTTCAGTTTTGTACTGAAGAAGAAATTGTGGGGGTTTGATCCGAAGAGATCGAGATAGAGAAGGGTCAAGAACGCAAGAGTCCCGTACAAGTAGGTTCTCGCTGTGCTGAATGTTTTCGAGGTACTTATATGCTAATTGAAGCAAGTACTCGTCGATAGGGGTAATAGAGGCGCCTTCGTATAGGTGAGAGTTGGGGTAATGACGACCATCAGGCCTTCTAGAATGATTGGTGCATCTTCTGAGGAGTTTCCTTTCGAAAACCCGAAGTCTTTCCATTTGAGCCGAAGATATGCGGGACCATATGGGAAATGCGTACGATATTCCAGATCGGATTAGCTGCTTATAGCAGAGAAGCTTAATTTTGGTGTCAACTTTGTTCCTCCACTTTAGGATGTTGTGCAGTTGCTTAGACCGACCGAGGCCCCTTTGGAGAATGTGGGTCACATGTTTGATGAAATTCATTTTTGGGGTATAAGTGACCCCGAGATATTTCATCTTGTCCTGTGGTCTAATCGTAGTATCTCCCATTTTTATTCGAATATTCTGTGAATATCGAGAAGTAGGTTGGGAGTGTTTACTACTCAGAATTATGGCTACTGCTTTGGATGGATTAAGTCGGATTTTCCATCGACTGTAATACTGATACAGTTCGTCAAAGTGACGGTTGAGTCGATTTGTTGCGAGGTTAGGGCCTTTGGTTGACGTGTGCACCAGGACGTCATCCGCATAGCATATTTGGCTTACTCTCCCGTCCACGGGGCGGGGAATATCGGAGGTGTAAATATTGAATAAGATGGGGCCTAGAATGGAGCCCTGTGGTACGCCTGCAGCGGCGTGAAAAGTTCGGGAAAGCTTTCCATTCATTCTAACTTGGAAGG
Organism: Microdon myrmicae; assembly: GCA_963931805.1. Taxonomy (NCBI): domain Eukaryota; kingdom Metazoa; phylum Arthropoda; class Insecta; order Diptera; family Syrphidae; genus Microdon; species Microdon myrmicae. The sequence continues at coordinate 2,438,717 of OZ007497.1, read as the reverse complement.
TTCTGTTTCGAACGAACTGGTAGATGATGCTACATAGCGTTCTACTGAGGCCAGTATTCAGTAGTTTAAAAGCGAGACCTTCGATCCAAGTCGTATCAAAAGCTTTTTCAATGTCTAAGCTTACCGCAACGGTGGGCTCCTTATTAAAGAGCCGCACGCAGACGTGGTTTTGAAATAAATTGAGAGCCATAGTGGTGCTGTGCGCTATTCGAAATCCGAATTGGAAATCAGGTATTAGTGTGCTGCACTCTCCAACTGCCACTGCCTATATTCACTTTTTCGTCCCCGTTCCCTCGTTCGCTTGCTGACGCAGGAACAAAGAGAGCAATTGGTATAAATATCCGATGCTCAGTCCGCCAGACGGCAGTCGTGTGCTGCTCCGTCTCCAATAATTAGTTTAGTTTAGTTTAGTGGGGCTACCACCCTGTTTATTGACTTCAAGCAACATAATTACCCACAACTAAAGTATATATAACTTACAAACTAAAGAACTGAAAAACGATCTTAACTAACCTTAACCTAAAGTAACCAGGACAAATAAGGACGGCAGGAGTATGGAGCGAGGGGTGTGGGGGAAGGTTATGGTAAAGTGTAGAAGCGCCGCTTAAGATTGGTGGTGAGAATGGTTTAGGAGGCGATGCTTGCGAGTATGGGTAGAGAGGTTTTGGCGGTATATTTGGTTCTTTAGGTTGAGACTTTGGCGAAAGTTTGGTGTCCTTCGGTTGATGGTTTTGGTTGCAGCGTTCCGCCGAACACCGCTAACATACGGAATAATACGGAGCGAACAGCACAATGAAACACGAAAAATTGTTTGTTTATTTGTATTTCTACTTTTATTGATCTCGCTGGCCTTGTTTTGACACTTATCGTCTAGAGTATAATTTATATCTCGTTTTCCGCAATCTAGCTCCACAATGTTTTAAGAAACTATCTGATTGTTGCAATTTCAGTTACCGCACACGAAAGAAAACGCACGTTACTCCGTTAATGTTTTAACACGGTTAAGACACACTAACAGAACACAAGTTACGCGGTCTAAATGTTAGCACACATACGACTCGACCTTTTCGATTAACTTCTATCACGACCTAATTCGAATATCTTTCATTAGAATCTCTTCGTTAGAGATCCTCGCAGTTCGACTATCTTCGTTGGCACTCACTCGTTAGACTATCCTGTGCGACAAATCGATATAGGCTAATTGTGCGGTTGGGTACACTGACTATGGGATATGTTTAGGTTAGCCATCTGGCTTACGCTAACAATGATCTTGTGTTTCCAATGGGTAATAAAAGGAACCGTGGGTATAGTTCCTTTGTTAGGATTTTCGAATCATAAACATCTAGCGAGCAATCTACGTTAAGATGTTTATGATTGCATGACTCTTGGACGGCAGCGAAACGATATGCCTTGTTTGCATAAGTGTGCCTTTGCATTAGGTCGTGCAAGGGATTTAGGTGCTAATTGCATTTAGCTACCAGCGTATGCATCCGTTGTTCGGTTTATTTACCGACAATGGTATTTCGTGGGAAACATCGCGTTGATGCTTAGGATGGGTGATCGATTTACATGCGACGCTTTCTTGCATTAGTGCATTGCTTAGATGCGATGCTTTGCTGCCCTTTTGAAATTGTTCTTGCATACGATGTATGGATGCGTTGAACTCGATATTGGAAGCTTTTGAACGTTAAGTTCCTTGCTTTCTAATATCGGGTTCAACGTCGTTGCAATGTCATATTACCTTTTGTTTCAGGTATGGTAATGACTATTAGGGCACGTGTCTGTGAGCACATGTGCTGCGAAAGGTGAGTAGAGTTCCTTGGCCGAAAGGATAACTCAACCTGTAAGGAGTTGTATGGTTCATAGAACCGCTACAAGGTGGAATTGGAATTGACATTTCTCAGCATCCGCGCAGGAGTTCGTTAAGACCATAAGAGGTGCGATGAGGGGGAATGCATAGAATTACGCGTATTTCAAGGGTTTGTGTTCAGAGAAATTAAGTTAAAGAGGTAGGCGCAGTCTACCGACCCGGAGAGGACCCGATGACTGAACACTATGTCAGCAAGGACCTGCGCTCCTCAAGGGTTCTAAGGTTAATTATTTTGAGACTGTCAATGTACGTAAGAAAGATTAAGGGGTTTTCCCATCCTAACCCTCGAAGAACGAACCGAAGGAAGGAAACGCTAAATACTTTCGATTATACGGATATGGATCTTGTGATAAAGATACCATACCTGGCTAGCATATTCAAGCAGTGAACGGACGAACGTAGAGTTAAGTAGTAAAGGGATCGAGTTACGTAGGGGTCGGTCAATTCCTTAGACCACAGTTTCACGAATCCGAGGACAGAGTTGCTTTCCGGATCGTCTCATCAATGTGAGAAAGAAAGTCAGGCTCCATGTCGCAAAGGATCCCAAGATCTCGAATAGATTAGACGATGGTCAGGGATTGATTATGAAAGGAATAGGAACGCGAGGATGAGTGAATGCGCTTACGAGAAAAAGTTATAGATTGGCATTTGGCGATGTTAAGTACAAAGCAATTTTTGTCACACCAAGTCGAGAAGTTGTCAAGATCTGATTGAATCAAGTGGTGACTCGATGGTCTTGTATATCTTGGTGCCATCAGCGTATAGGGACAAGCTGGAGTTCTTAATGACCTTATCAATGTCATTATTGGCAAGTATTAATAGGAGAGATCCCAGGTGGCTATCTTGAGGGACCCCAGAAGCGGCAAGTAAGGGGTTGGATATCATGGACCTGACCCGATTGGAATAAAGTATATCCTTTAGATAGGAAGAAATCCATTTCAGCAATACAGGTTCTAAGCTGAGTGCGGATAATTTGAAGAGGATTAGATTGTGGGAGATTTTGTCGAATGCTTTACTGGGGTCGGTTGAGACCATGTCGACCTCGTTACCGTACTCTAGTGCTGAGAGTTTAAAGGAAGTGAACTCAACAAGATTGGTTGTTGTTGATTGGCCATTGAGAAAACCATGTTGCCTTGGTAAATGGAATATAACTAAGAGATTCGTATAGAATGCTTTCAAGAATCTTGGGTAAGTGGGACAGTTTGGCGATGGGCGGTAGTTCGCGACATCGGGTTTGGGACCCTTCTTGTGGATGGGGATGATGAAGAAAGTTTTCCAAATGTAGAGGAATATGCCTTGAGAGAGTGAGAGATTGAAGATCTGTGAGAAGGGAGCAGAGAGAATTAATGAGCATTTCTTAAGGAGGATTGCAGTGATACCATCAGGGCCCGCTGTAAACTCGTCTTTGAGTTGCGGTAGCTTGGATTCAATTAAGTGTGGATCAAAGGAGTTCTGGAGAAGAGGGCCGAAGAAAAGGTTAGGTAGGTAGTTAAAGTATGACAGGTCAGGAAACAAAGAAGTCATTAGTAAATGACTGATTGAAATGAGTGGCGAAGAGGTTAGCAATAATAACAGGATCAGATAAGGTATGAGAGTATAAGGTATGCGTTATGGGATAACCTTCGGATCTAGGTTTATGATTGACGAACTGGAAGATTGTTTTGGGGTCATTTTTGAAATTGGTGAGTTTTGGTGAGGCAGCTGCGAGAAAAGTTAAAAACTTCCGTGAATTGGAGGTAACACCCAAGAAAGTTGGAGTAGTCTCGTATAGTTCGATTCCGAGAGAAGATGACCCATAACTTATTCCTTTTGTTACGAAGGGAGCGAAGCTTGTGATTGTACCATGGAGAGGAAGAGGTTGATATTCTTTGTCTAGAGTAGGGAACGAACAGGGAAATAGAGTAAAGGATTTCGATATATAAGTGGGTGGTGGCATTTTCAACGGATAAGATGATGCCTACCCAAGGGGTTTCGAACGTAGCTGATCCTCTGTCAGATCAGTAGTAGTGGTAATAGTAGTTTTATTTCTTATACGATTTTGTACATTACATTTTACAATACAATTGACCAATATTATCGACTACAATAATATGTAAGGAGCCGATCAATGAAGAGCCGGGCTGGGGTGGGAGGTGAAATGTGATTGATCGTCAGATAAAGCCCAATTGAGTTGTCGAATATGAAAATCTCCGAAGTTGATGATGCCGTCCTCGCAATTACTCGGGTCGATTATGTGGTCGATAGCATTAAGCGCTAGCTCGTAAACTTCAATAAATTGATGATGAATGACAAAGATTGATTTCCGAAACGCAAATAGAATGAGTCCGTAATCTATAGAATTCTTGACAGAAGACCAACAGGATAAAGACCGGAGCGGAGGCCACCAGGAAGATAGGAGAATAATGTACTAAAACGTGGCCTGAAAGAAATAGGATCAGATGGCATAACTTGGAGGAAAAACGCTCATGAAATGTCACGTTCCTACAAATCAGTAAGTACGAGGGTTGCCTCTTAAGTTTCGGGATTTGGCAACCCTAGTGTTGCAATCCGGCAATTAACACCTCTGTCGTAAAGTTGGACATTTTTGAGGTTATACGCACTCAGAACGTTTTGACATACGAGCGCTATTTGTGTTGTTTACAGTAACTTAAAAGATTCATCTCGGCCCAAAAATGGAATTAAATCGTCAACATTTTCGTGCGATTATTTTTTACAACTTTCGGCGTGGATTAACTCAGCAACAGTGCATGGATGAACTTAATTTTTGGCGATGAAGCTCCATCAAGGACCAGTGTCTATCGATGGTATCGTGAATTCAATCGTGGTCGTAGTTCACTCCAAGATGAATTTCGTGAAGGTCGTCCACAATCAGTTGTTGTTCCGAAAACGTCATGTGACCTATCGTGAGATTGAGACAACCTTAGGCGTTAGTGGGACCAGCATACATTCAATATTGCATAAACATTTGATTGTCAAAAAAATTTGTTCGCGTTGGATCCCACACAATTTGTCAATCTCCCAAAAAGAGGCCCGTGTCAATTGGTCGAAAGAAATGCTCAAAAAATACGGTCGCGGTGCTTCGAAACACGTCTATGACATCGTGACAGGTGATGAATCGTGGATTTACGCGTATGAGCCCGAAAGTAAACAGCAGTCGACTGTCTGGGTGTTTCAAGATGAGCCAAATCCAACAAAAGTTGTTCGCGCACGAAGCACTTCCAAGCAAATGGTCGCCTGTTTTTTCGGAAAAACTGGACATGTCGCAACCGTACCACTAGAACAACGCAGAACAGTCAATTCTGAGTCGTACACAACCATTTGTTTGCCAGTTGTCTTCCAAGAAATCAGGAAAACCAACCGCCCAAAACATCGATTTGATGGGTCATCCGCCGTATAGTCCTGACTTTGCACCGAATGACTTCTTTTTATTCCCGTACGTAAAAAACAAACTGAGAGGTCAACGTTTTTCGACACCTGAAGAAGCGGTTGCTGCATTCAGAATGCATGTGCTGGAGATACCTCAATCAGAGTGGCAAAAGTGCTTCGACAATTGGTTCAAACGCATGCAAAAGTGTATAGATCTTCATGGGGAATATTTTGAAAAACAATAAAGTGATTTTCGATGATCAATATTTGTTTTTGTTCTCTAATCCCGAAATATAAAAGCCAACCCTCGTAGTAATAGTATTCAAAAACATTGAGTCGAAGTACATTGTTCCTAAATGCTTTAATATTACAATGATGAGGAAACATTCCAAGTTCATGTAATTCAGCAGTAGAATGATTCTCGGAAGCGCACAATCTGATATTGCGAGATAATTGATGGAATACAAACATATCCACCAAACAAGAGAGTTGAGGTAGGGTGTCATTTGTACAAATGGATATGCGCCTAGACCATCTAAAGTGGAGATGTTGCTACGTAACCCATACTGGTGAGCAATAAGAGGATAATTGGATTCCACGTATTTCGAAGGATACCCATTAATCAATTACTTCACAAACTTCAACTACGACTGTCCATTAAAGCCTTTTTTTCGCCCGGAATGAACGGCTTTATCTATGAAAGGATCATCGTTCACAAACCAATTAGAAAATAAGCAACTCTGTAGAAAGAAGTCTTTATCAGCGAAGAACAGCAGCTCTGATTTAGTTGAGTGTAACTCAAGAGGAATGATTAAACAATCATAAAACGCCTCCAACAATTTTGGTGGCTGAATGCAAATTAAAGCCGAGTTTATTCACTCAGAGTACAGCTTTCTCAGTTGGTGTTTTTTTTTTCATATAGGAAAAAATAAGGTGAGGAATAATTTTGTTGCATATCAAATTTACGTATCATCATCATCATCGGCACTACAACCGGGGACCGGTCTTGGCCTTATTTAGCAAGTCCTAAGGCTTGTTAAATTTTCCATAATGATTTATTTTTTCTGGGTAAGGTCATTAGTCTTGCGCCAGAGGCTCTCCGACGGGGAATCGAACCCAGGTCTCCCGGGTGACAGGCGGGTATACTAACCACTATACTATCGAGGAGGCCAAAATTATATTAGTATACAAAAATTATATTAGAGGCACATCCCATTTTTTTTTGTTTTAACAATAAGCGAAGTAAATGTAAGAAATCCGATATAATAATGTTGAATGACTTTACGTTCTGTGTGGGTTAGAGAATAGATAAATTAAGTCAGTTATACCAATAAGAATAAATTCCTTTTGTTCTTAAACAATACAAATACGTTTTGACAAAGTACACAACAAAAATAGTATGTGCCATAAGTCAAGAAAAATGTAGCAATTTGAATGCTAACTTTTAAAAACACGTCTTTTCTTATTATGATATTTACAATTCTTGCCGCCCTACAAATAAATAATGCCCTTGAAGTGATTTTGCAACAATGGTATAATTAGAAGCCTTCTGGAGACTGAGATGAATAGAATGGATGTGTTCCGATTAACGGATGAAAGGAAGCTTCTTTCAAAGTAATGATACAATATCAATACCGAAAGTCAAAATATCGAAGAAGATACGAGGACAGTTTGATAAATCTGTGACTTTTTGAATTAATCCTCTTTTCCGGTGAACGACCATCTATAAATAGACTACCGTCAAAGTTTAATTAAGCTGCGTCATTTAGTTTGCGTTTGATAGCCATTGAAAGCAGACAACCTCGTGAATTTTAACGAAAATGGAAAAAATGGAATTTCGTGTGCTGATTAAGCATAATCAAGCAAAATCCATAAATTAAGTTACGAACTATCCCATCCAGTATACTGTCCAGATTGAGGTGCCTGCGATTGTTTCCTGTTGCCAAGCCTGAAGAATTGACTGGGTGGTAAGAGATTTGGGTCGAATGAAGAGGTCATCACTGAAACTGACGCCTATATTGAGGATGATGAGAAAATCTATTATTTGGAGGGAGTAATTAAAAAAAATGGAAAAAACGCTGGATTAAATATATCGAGCTAAAAGGAGACTATGGTGAAAGATAAAATGCTTATTTGCCGAAAAAAAACGAAAAAAGCCACTTACTTATCAAACTGCCCTCGTATTAGAGCAATGCGAGAGGAGAAGTAAGTTAAAAATTGAGGAAACAATAGTGAAAACTACTTTGAAAGATAAAAACTATAATCTTGCCAGAAACATAGACGAAGGAAATACGCACACATGTAATCATGGTCCTCCTGGATTTCAAAAAAAAAACTATTGTATATAACAATAAACAACAACTCCTAACGAACAATCCGCCCTTGTAAAACAAGGTTACTTGTGACCCAATCTACTTATACCGATGAAGACAAGTCCTCTCACAACCCTCACAGGTACATCGCACTTAGCTACAAAATAGTTCAACCGCATCCGGTCGTGTAGCTGCAGCCCATCTACCCAGACTTCAGGTAACAGGTGAAACCTATGCCGCAAAATGCACAATTTGCTTTGCCATCCATGATGTAGAGAAAGACACAAGGAGGGCATTAACATGCAGTTTGTGATGGGTGGCGGAGGTGGGATTTCCCAGATGCACTGATGGATTAGCAGCGGTTGCATTGCAGATGCTTGGATCGCAGTTCGGTAGCAAGTTTTCACCGTTAGCTCACAAATAAAATTAAGATTCTAAAAAAAAAACATTCGTTCAGCTTGAGTTCGTTTTTATAATGGTTCAAGCGGATTGTTGGGAAAATGGTACTACAGCAAGCGACCGTCTTCTAAGATACACCTGTATGTATTCCCGGCATCCAATAGACACTCAGGTCATGGTGGAGTTTGATGGTGGTAATGGCAACACAACAAGAATCAAGTGAGAACCGTCGCCAAACAGGGAAGTAAAGATTCATAGATAATATTCATCAAGAAACATAGAATAGTGTGCTTGCCGTTGAAATTAATTTCACCGAGTTTAAGTCATCAACTGATTGAATTCTGGGGATCGAAAAATTAATGACGGCATGATGAATTGATACGTCAACCTAGAAGCGAATTGAACACAGTTTGTTACTACATACATAAAGGCAAATACTACCTTGGCAGATGGATGGATGGATGGATAGATAGATGAGAGTGCACTAATATTAAAGTAGATGGTGTATTCGGTCTCTATTAACCACTGGGTACACCTTCCGTCAAGCAAATTGTAATGCTCTGATTATTTATCACGAACACATACAAATGTATGGAAATTCAGAGGTTGTATTAGTGAAGAAACTTAGACCAAGCAATATAGCATCACTTCCTAAATTGAGCTGACTCTAAAGTATCCTGTGGGAATAAAATAAGTGATATAAAATTCGGAAGATATGAATATAAATAAAACGAACACTTCAATTGAGATAAGTAACTTTGGTTGGCAGTAGCTAACTGGAAAGCAAACTGTCAAATATGATTTAGGATTCGTTACTACACCTTCACAAGAAAATAATTAGCAGATGGTACACATGATAAGCTACTTGCCGCAGCGACTTATTAAAGGACGTAAGTATACTAAGGTTAAGGGTAAGTAAATGCATTTCCATAACTTGCAGTTTGTGCAACTACTGAAGTTATCTCTTCGTAATTGTGGTTTTAACTGAATAAACAAAATACTTTTATAACATACCGAACAATTAATTAATTATCTATATCGTAGTTCGGAAAATACAGCTCTATAAGTTTGAGGGGGATGGGAGCGTACATATAGGGCAAAATCACTGATTACTTTCAATCCAGCGAAGGCCAGGACGATCCTTGTCCCTGTTCAATTCAAGTTGACATGCAGTCTCCACGTGACACCCCTAGATAGCTACTTTGGCACCCGCCAAGTAGTGAACGTATGCATGCAGCGACATCCTGAGAAAAGTTGGCGCAAGGCTAAAAACCATGCCCGTAAAAACGAATTATTATGGCAAATTTAACAAGCCTCGGATATGGACCGGATGCACGACGACGACCACAGTAAAGAAAATGGGTAAACGATTTAAGAATTTTTTCATGGAACGTCCGCTCACTATACAGAGCTCGAGCTGCACATCAGCTAGCCGATGCCCTGTCCGAATATAAGGCTGACATAACAGCATTACAAGAAATATGATGGATGGGGAGTGGTGTTATTAAAAGAAACGAGTATGACATTTATTACAGCTGTGATGGAAAACAACATGATAGGCTTTCTATTCAGCCAAAAACTGAAGCCTGCCATCATCGGCTTTAATGCAATAAACGAAAGGCTATACACCCTTCGCGTGTGAGACAAGTTTAAGAACATAAGCCTCATAAACGTTCACGAATCTACAGAGGAGTCCCCTGACGACGAAAAAGAAGAATACTACAAGAATGTCGAACGGACCTTCAATGCATGCCCAAGATACGATGTGATATTCGTTCTAGGTGAAATGAATGGGAAAATAGGTCGGGAGCCGGTTTTCAGAGACTACGCAGGTTCCCATAGTTTGCATAGAGCGCGGGTACGCGAGGTGAAATACAAAGAGCTCAGAAGATCTGAAAAAAGGCTTCACAGATAAAAGAAAAGTGCCAGGGAAAAAACCTTGTCTATGAAATAGAGAAAAGTAGAGAGCGAGGTCCGCATCAGGCGCGGAAGTTCTACCAAATAATCCGCAGATGACGCGGTACACGTCACGCTGCACTTACTGCAAGGATAGAAAGGGTAATCTGATCACCGATCCTGAAGGCATTCTGGAGCGATGGGTAGTGCACTTTAATGAATTGCTAAATGGTCAGCTTTTCGCGGATTATTATGTTGTTCAAGTGTTCCGCCGAACACTGCTTGCCGCAGAGAAAACATACACACCCAGAGCGAACGCGGTTACAAATGAAACACCCAGAAAATTGTTTTAAATTTTTATTTAATCGTGGTTGTCTATTGTTATTTTGAATTATAAGTTTCGCTGTTTTTCTTACGAAATAAGTGCCGAGTAATTTATTGAAAAAGAATGTTCTTATCGTATCTACAAACACATTGTAGGCGATGACAAATACGAAAACAAATCGAATCACACTTAATACGGCACACATTCACTTTTGATGACACGAAAAGTATTAAAGATTCGCGGATTGACCTCCTCGTCGGGGTTCTCTGGTCTCCTCTCTGGACGGATATTCGATATATACTTCTCGTCCCGGTGACGATCCAAATTAGACTCCCGTAGACCAACTACTCAAATTCCAATCCCCCATCCGAAAAGGGAAATTTCCCAAAGTATTTCCGCACAGTATCTGTTAAGCAGAATTTCCCTTAGTATCTGTGAAAGGAGAATTTTTCATTATCATAATAATCATCATCATCACCATTGTGGTGGTGATCGAAATCCTGTCCTCCTTTGTCCGTTGATCGGATGCCGCCGCTTATTATCCGCTCACACGCTGGTTTGTTTATCCAACACATCTGGCATGAGGAAAAGGTTCCCATGCAATTCGGATGGGATAGGAACCATGGAATTTCACTCATAACATCTGTCTGGGATAGTGTTTAGAGTTTATGGCTCTATGGCTGCTAATCAGCAGCGCAACGATAAGTTTTGTTTGAACAAGTGTGCCTTAGACTTACAGTCATACGCTGGGTTGGTGTTGATTTTCAATAGCAACCAGAATAGGCATCCGTTGTTCGGTTTATTTACCGGCAATGTAATTCCTTGGAAACATCGTGGTGGTGTTTAGGATGGAAAATTTATGACCTGTATTCTGGGATTGGTTTTGCATACGATGAATGGATGCGTTGACTCGATATTGAAAGTTTTTGAACGTTAAGTTCCTTGTTTTTTTTTTTTGCTATCGGGTTCAACATTGTTGCAGCTTCCTATGACCCTTGTTACAGGTAGATCAAGAGCTTTGGGGCACGTGTCTGTGGGCACGTGTAATGAATAAGGTAAGTATGTTCCTTGAAGGGTAGGAACCTTACCTGGGTGGAATTGTGCGTTCGTAGAGCGCTACAAGCTCACAGAAGAATTGGAGGCTCCACCAATGCAAGATCAAGACCAAATGCTGCCACCACCAAGCATTGAGGAAACATTAAAAGCCATAAGACAGCTCAAATCAAATAAAGCCCCCGGAGCTGATGGCATACCAGCTGAGCAGATCAAACAAGGGACAGCGTTACATTACGCAATTCATGAGATCGTGGTGCACGTATGGGACCAAGAGGAGATGCCGAAACATTGGCGTCGCGGAATAAGAAGGGAGATATCACAGTGTGCAGCAACTATAGGGGTATAACATTGCTGAGTACGGCCCATAAGATACTCTCCTCTATCTTACAAGACCGGATAGCCACATACGCTAAAGTCATCATTGGTCAATATACGTGTGGCTCCATCCCAAGCAAATCAGCGATTGATCAGATATTCACCCTTAGGCAGGCGATGGAAAAATGTCGGGAATTGAAGATTCCATTATATAATCTATTTATAGACTTTAAGGCCGCCTACGACAGCATAGTCAGGGTAGGACTATATAATGCCATGAGAGAATTCGGCATTTCAAACAAATTGATACGACTTTGTAGGTTGATCATGACCAACGTAACTAGTCAAGTAAAAGTAGCGGGATTGCTGTCCTCCGACAAGGGGACGGTCTGGCCTGCCTCCTCTTCAACCTGGCGTTGGAGTAAGCAATCCGTGACTCTGGCGTTACAACTAGAGGGACTATTATCACCAAGTCCAGCCAGATACTTGCCTACGCAGATGACATCGACATCATCGGTAGAACCGAATCGGCTGTACAGGACTCCTTCACTCAGATCGAGCAGGCGGTACAAAAACTAGGAGTGCACATTAATGAAGGGAAAACTAAGTACATGGTGGCAACTTCTGCGAAGAGAACACCTAACGTTGGTCAAACTATCAGGGTAGTGGAGGACGAATTTGAAGTAGTGCAATCCTTTAACTACCTTGGGCCAATAATATCAGCCGATAACAATATGGAAGAAGAAATACGCGAACGGCTGATCAAATCCAATAAAGCCTACTATGGTCTATCAAGGCTCTTTAAATTCCGAAATTTATCCAGAACATCCAATCTACTACTGTACAAGACCATACAAAACATCTATTCACAGTTTCATTCATTGATTTAGAGTAAAACCTAAAATCAAAACAAAAAATCACATTTTTTGTGGTTCACCTCCCCAACTCGTTCCGTTACAGAGCGGGGAAGCTGTGGAACTCCCTTCCCACGCGAGTGTTCCCGGAGCGTTACAACCTGCAACTGTTCAAAAAGAACTGCAACAGTTATTTGATGTCATCTCGGGGCGCTCGCTCGGCGCTATAGGTTCGCGATTGTCTTGTAGAGTGCATACACTGAATTGTGCGGAACAATACCACGAATCTCCGAAGAACAGTACCTGTGATAATATGTGTTAAACAGACAGAGGTACGCTACGCGCCTTCGATGTGATAGCGACTGTAGTCCCGATGTGAGCGCCGCAGATCGCTCGTCTAATTTGGGATTTATAGAGAGGAAGAAGTTTAGCCGGAGTAAAATATTTTTTGACTCTAAAAAGATAACTCAGTTTTCCAGAGGCGGATCTGGTGATGTTCGACACGTGTTTATGCCACGATACATTCCCATAGACCATGACATCGTGTAAATTCATGCTCTCCCTAGATTCAAGGACTTGTATATTCGCCATCAGCTGCGCAGCTGACTATCTATTTTCCTTGTGAATATTGTATATTGTGTCTTCGTTGCCTTGAAGTCAACGAGATTGACTCTTCTCCACTGTACTGAAGGACCTTATCCAGATCCCGATTCAGAGAGTTGATTTTCTTACATCTCAGGTGGTGCGACGCGATGCACTAATCGGTCGATCACTCCAAAAAGAGGAAACAAGCGTACTGTCCATCCGCGAAAATGAGCACTTTGTTGTCTGATGGGAAAGTCATATGAACGAAGTTTGCTCAGCAATGCCCGTGCCAGACCCGGTCATAAGCCTTGAATTAAGATTTTGTCCTTTGTAAACGTGGTGTGTCAAATAAAAAACCATATTGACTGTTACAATTAGTGTTGCAACAAAGTATTCATTACATTAAACTGAATTAAGATTTTGTCCTTTGTAAACATTCTATCCTTTGTAAACTAGTGCGCTAATTAAAAAACTATATTCACAACAGTGCGTTTTATTTCCTTTTTCCACGATTCGGTGGGGTGTAAGATAACCTGTGCCCGTGCCGGCATCAACAAAACCTTTCTATTTCCTACCGACGAGGTAGGAGAACCTACAGAGACCCTTCACGTGCCACGATATGACCATTGGTCGTAGGTTGCGAACTTACGTCTCCAACCTAGATCAATCGGCTGACTCTGCGACTGCAGATCGCGATGAATCCCGGCGTATAGAGACAAGGTTTCGTCGCCAAAGATTCCACAGGCTATACAAGGGGTTCACGGAAAACCTACATCGATCACCCATGCGACACGAATACTGGGCATATCTCAAGTCCGAAGAATAATCATGGAGGTGATGGGCGATCCCAGAGTACCGAGGAGCTCCTGGCATCGAAGGAAGTAAGGCTAGACAAAGAAGAAAGAATAAACCCAATTTCATCGAGATTCTTCGTGTACCAAACTCAAAACCTCCCTAATCTAAACTTCACCGCAGATCGAGCTAATATCTTAATCAAGAATAACATCATGAATAAAGTGCCTCGGAAATCGACAGTGCGCTTTACCAATCAGTGCAGCAGGTGATCGAAGTCCTGCCCACAGACCAGGATCATTGAAATCAACCACCTTCACATGCAGAAATAACAAGAAAAACAGGAGCGTTCAGCGCTCCCTGTGGCGAGCGGCCTCCCCCAGTAACTACTTATCATCGACTTCAAAACCCCACATCGCTTAAATCTAACAATGGAAAAATGATAACTTCTCACAATGTCGACCTCTAGTCACCTATCCTAAGCCCAATTCAACTATACAAAGCGGAACACTTCATCAAGGAAATAGAATTAACAACCTAACCACTTCAGGTCCACAATTCAAGAACAAATATCAAAGGAATCATTACATCAATAGAACAGCAGCATCTAAATTATCTTGAAAGAAGGTTGGCGAAGGCGGCGAGATGTTGCAGACTCGCAAATTCATTGGGGAGTTTTAGAACCTTTGCATTTGCCAGCTGTCAGATACCAGCTGACACGCGCCGGTGACAAAAAGAGAAAGATACTTAAGCGCCAACATTTCAAATTTCACCACGGTCTTTTATTTCTCTCTTTTCTTCGATCTATCGCTTGCCGTCATCCTACTGGCTTTACTGTATTGGGCGCTTACTCTGGTGCACAGTCACCCTCCTGGTTTTACTTCATTGGCACTTACTCTAGTCCACTGTCCACCACTTACTCTAGTTTCGTCGATTCCGTTACGGTGAGATTTTGATGTCAAAGATGCAACATGCTCTGGAGGGGCAGTTGTCGAAAATGTCGATAAAATCATGGAAATCGTCGAATCTGTCCGTCATGTCAGCATGGTTTCGATGGCTCAGGAGCTAAACATTGGACAAAAAATCGTTTGGAATCACTCGTGGTATGGGTGCCATACGAGTTAACGCAAAAAAAAACCTCCGGGAGCTTGATTGGAAGGTTCTTATCCATCCAACTTGTTGTCCGGATCTTGCACCAAGTGATCAGCACCTGTTTCTGTCTATGGCGAATGATTTTGCTGGTGAAAAAGTCTCCTCAAAAGAAGCTTGTGAAAATCGACCGTCCCAGTTTTTTGCCAATAAGGACGAGGATTTCTATGGGAGAGGTATAATCAAATTACCTCCGAAATGGGAACGGTGCATATTTGACCTAAATCGTATTATGCTAACTATGCTAAATAAAGCCTTCGAAAAAGCATATGTAAAGCTGCAACAGATAAATTTATTTCTAACAACTAAGCTCTAATTTATATGTTCCGATATTAATAGGAAAGCTCGGGTTGAATTAAATGTCCACCGGGCAACGATCCAAAAAAAAAAACGAAGAAATTTGCACTCAACTCATTCCCGGATTATAACATCAGTTTGTAACTCGGCTCCAATTAAACTTCCACCCAAGTGCTCCGGCGAATCTGATTGTGGTGCGGGCGCTTTCTGCCAGAGCCCCCATTTAACTTTCAACCCGTACCAACTTAATTTCGTTACTAGTCCTTAACGGTCCCACCCTCTTCACAAGGACAGCTAACGAAAATTTCATCATTAACCCACTGTAATCCGTGCCCCATTTGTGTTCATTAATTATGTTAAGACGCCAAGTTCAAAGCAATAAATCCTGGGAAGTCCCTAGCTACCCTACAACGGCGCATAATGGTAATTAAAACTGTCTCATGGTCATACATATGGGGATGGCCAGCTTATTTACATTAAGGCGTACTTACATCATAGACCAAATACTGAAGGAGAACTCCAAGTGCAGCGATTCCTTTAGCCTGAAAAACGTATCCTGCCGGAGGGCGATAGTCCAAGTTTCCATTTAAGCAGTTCTTCTGCTGCAAGTGTTGCAACTTGTTGGTGTTGTTCTTTTTTAGTTGCAGTTCGACGGATTGGTCTTCGTCCTCTCCTTCCTCTTCCTGTAGGTCAGGCTGCTGAACCAATAGCTTTGTTTGTAGAGGTTGTTGCTGTTTGTCCTTTTGTATCTTCTATGGTGGTCATATTTGTGTCAATTAGTTTCAGAAGATATAACTGACTTTAATATTTACCTTATTTGTGATTGGCGTTGCGGTGTTTGCACCAGCCGAAGTTTTTGCAATCCTTCCAACGATGCACTTGCCATTAGACTTACTGTTGTTGAAGTGGTTGTTTAATATTGTCGGTGGCGGTGCTGTAGTCGTGCTCGCCTTATCGGTCACTGCTAATAATGATGTACTAGAAGGTATTGTAACACCACTTGACCCGGTTTTACCTGCAACGCTATTGGCATTACTCTTGGCGATACTGTTACTCTGTTGGTTAACTAGTCGATTGTGATCTGAAAACGAAAAGAAAAACAGGCTTTTATTTTAACCAGCTCTCAACTCCAAAACATGAAAAACTGAATGGGTTGTTTGACCGCAACTCGTTGCGCACTGATTGCAATTGTTGGATACGTAAATAGTAGTGCAAACTACTCCCGCAGAGTTACTTAAGGAATCGACAAGTTACCCAACTAAACGAAAAACCACCTGCATTTATTACGTTCAATGGCGATTTGTTCCTGATAATGGTGACGACTTTATTTGGCAGGAAACTCTCAACCAGTCGAAAGACTACTTCACGGCCACACTGCTGGATACATTCCAGAGCAGCTTCCTGGCAGTAGTCTTGTTTCCAGATCCGCTTGCTCACTGTTCAAGCTTCACCTTATTAGGATGGAGAAGTCAGCATGTCTTTGAGACTGCTTTCACCTGTCCGACTAGAAGAGAGTTTGCATTTGCAGTCAATTAACTGAATGCCTGACTATAATAGCGGAATTACGATCAAATAAATTCATTCCTTTTTAGAGAATCTTCGTATAATGTACACAATTCGTTAACACCCACCAGGAGAAAGATGAATTTCACTTTTTAGCGTTGATTTTGATTCGGAGGGCCTTTAACCGACACAATTAATTAAACGGTCATGGTTATTTTTGCGTCCCCGCGCCTCGAAGGTCACGAGTTGTGTATTCAATTAATCCTATGTACCTAGATACATTAAGTAATCCGACGTTTCGTACAAAACATTTCTATATGGTTTTCATTTTAAATTTCGGGATATTGGGCAACAGTCGCCATTCATTACAAGCACTTAATGCACCGCCAGACATGCCTCGAAAGTGCGAGGGAAGAACTAGACTGTTTCTACTGTGCCAGCGGATTGTTGTACGGATTTCAAACGCTGGCCAGACAAATTATAAAGTGGCGCCCTTGAATTTGATGACAAATTCACACGATGTGCCTCGAATTGCTATATTTTGAGAAATAATCATATGTACAGTTTTTGTGTTTTGCCCGCATGCTAAATACGAGTATTTTATTAAAGTATATACAGATTTAAGCAGATATAATAGAGCCGTTTAGGCAAAGGGAGTGTAGAAACAAAGTTTCTTCATCAACAAAGAAAGAAAAAGAAACAACTTAAGTCGCCTATTTCACATTAATTTCTTTCGTTTTTTTTCTTAATTACGTCGAATCACGTCACGAAGAATCAATTAATGAACTTCTATTCGAATTCCGAACGTTAAACATTAAAGATTGTAACCTCAAATCATCGACGGAGATGGGAGGACAATGTAAGGTTTGACCTTGAGGAGATCGGATCAGGTGGTCAAGCGTGGAAGGAAAGTGCACGGGGCAGGAAACGATGGCGGAGTCGAGTCGGTGAGGTCATGAACTTCCGGCTGCGTACAGGCCAAAAAATAGTAATAGTAATAATAGTAACGTCAAATCATCAGCTTTCTTACAATCGACTTGATTATATAGCAAACTTGGATATACAACAAAAACAAAACATGAAAAATGTGTCAGTACTATTTATTTATTACTATCCTGGAGTGAACCCCTGACTAGTATTACAATTATCGACAGATGGAAAATGTTTCACAACATTATTTGGGGATGAAATGACTATTTGTTTCTTAACCTATGTAGGACCAAAACCTCCTGATTTTAATTGCATATTTTGATATCGACATAAACATCCATACTCATCAGCTGAATTTACGCCGAAAGGCATAAGAAAAATGATAATGTATAATTTAGAGTGCTTGCGAAGGGCCAGTAAGTTAATGTATGAATGATATTTGTAAAATAGAAGTTAACATTTAGTCTTAAGTAAAATATGTAACTGAATTGTTATATAAATATGGATATAAAACCAAAAAAAAAAACCCCACCCTCGCAACCTGTTTTTCGTTGGGGCGCATTGGATAGATATTTTATACGGTTGTATAAAACTTGCCGTAAAACGAGTGAAACGTTATGGCAGAAACCGAATGAAAGTAGAGGCGGTCTAAGTGTTGGTGATAAAATTGGACTGATGGCAAAATACCTTTGAAAATTGCACAAATTATATGACGGTACACTCTGAGATAAAGAATTCCGGAGATAAACTATTCTCCAACTCAGATTTCCCAGCGGGCTATCTCAGGGGGAGCAAGTCAGAAGTAATTTAATCGGAAAAAACAAATGACAAAAAACTTCCCGCCGAGGATTCGAATCTACTCGCTTTGCCAACCTCCAGCTGGATGAATGCAATCGCCGTTCCCAAATATATATAAACATCGGATCCCGTTATTTCAACCCTAACCCCGAACGGGACTTACTCTTGTCCTCGACTCTTCGTATTTCGATTATTTACCTCTCTTCTTCCTCGACCCACGTGTACACAAACCCATTGATCCACATTCGATTAAAAACATAAAACTCCAACTCCACAACGAATTCAAGCCGGACCCCGATGATATTGTGGGGAGAAGAAGTAGGTTGCACCGGCGTATGACGCTGATTCACTTCTCTCCCCATCACTAATCGAAAGTTCAGCCGCAGCAAACCGAGAGAAGAACGAAACGCCGCCACGTTTGTCCACAACCGGGAAAACTGTTATATTATTTTAACATCTTAATGGTTTGGCGCAAAACAAACTACTTTAAAAAAATACGCACTATTAATGTCTCCGCTAATGTAGACATCACACTTTATCGGACTACGGACGGAGGGTATTGGCGTTTGCCAGTTTGCACACACACGATTGGGGATGAAAACCTGGCTACGAGATGTACGCATCCTCGGCGCGCAACGAGGAGCGGAAGACGAAGACCCGATCGATTCGGTTGGGTGATGGAAACCGACTCCACGATATTCAATCGTTTGGGGGTGAAGATCGTTGGTAGTACACATGTATGTGTGTACATGGGTTCTTTCATGGGACTGTAGCGGTTCCGCCAAGCCCCACGGTACATTTACCTTAAAAACCCCCATAATCATCACCCAAGACGCATAAGCCTTCGCCTATGCATTCGCACTCGGCACCTAAAAATGCTTCACGCATTATATAGATCATAGATTTGTGATCATTAAGTCCCTGTAAAGAAAACTTACCTTCATGCATTCTCTTCGCATACCACTGCTCCTTAAGATTTCTTTATTAGCTTACCAGGAATTTCCAATCAATTTCGGCATCTACGTCGCCAGTCAAATTTCCTTAGATGAATTCCGGTAAACAAAATAATTTGATTTACATACATTGTAACCTTCATGACAGGGATCATATATACTGCGCCGTCTATTTTTCCAGCCGCGCCATGTGTACAACAATGTTCCCTACATACACATTGGCTGGCGACTTACACCCTAGGGACCAAAGCAAATACGCATTCCGCGTCTCTTGCATCATTTAAATCCTACAGCATATTTAAATGCAAATAGGAACTCAATACGTACCCTTACTAACGATGCCATAAACACCATTTCCCAGTAACCTAGCTAAAACCAATTAGCACATTTCCACATCGCATCGTTGTCTCTTTATTTAACTGCGACGCACATGCATCCAACGATTTCGGTTTCGTTTGCTTTACCGAAATCGTATCCCATGAATGCTCTTTATTCCTTTTCCTTGTTCTAGGTTCGTTTTTCATCCATGAAAGGACCATGCACACATACCACCATGATTAGGATTAGCGAGTGATCTCTGCACGAGATAATTATCGCTGAGTCTTATTACAATCATTAGACAGATCAGTCGAGCCGTCGATCATCCCTTGTAGGGTGTGCTCGGAGTGAACACCCTAGAGTCGTCTTCCATCCTCTGACCGCAATGGTCACGCGATCTCCCGTTTCTCGTTTCGCGCTCGGGGACGTAAATATACCAAGTCGAGTGGAGTAAGCGCGCGCATTTAATTTAAAAGTAATTTTTACCCTAGTGCGTCAGTTTCGTAATAATATGTTTGTGCATACGTCGTCGTCAGTGTAATCAGAATCGGTTCCCTGAAAGTTAATTAAGTGTAGAATGATTTGTCACCTTAATTCTTGAATAAATGACTTGGGAATAAATCTAATAAAGGTTAAAAAAATAAATTACAACAACAATACTGTTCTTTTGATTCCTCTTGTGTCGAACGTTTCTGGGTGACAATTTCCGGCGAACAATTTCCATCTGAACACGAAGTAGTGGGTGGATGGTAGAATCGGCGTCCATGCCGACGCACAGACCATTCCTCCCCACAGGACACACCATGAGAACGGATCTAAACAAAGAAAGGGAAAATGTGCATCCATGAGAAGTGAATTCGGCTAAGCAAACAAGCCGAATCTCATTGGATGCTAATTGGGTTTGTGTTTGCTTATACTGCTGCCGATGAGAAGCAGATCCCGAAATATTAAATGACAAATGAGGAAACGACCAAATGCATCGTTTGGTAATGCGGGTTATTGTTTACGCGATGCGTCGTCGCTATTATCGACGTTGGGAAAAAGGCGCTAATGGGATTGGCAAAGACGAATCCCCTGCCTGCATTTGTATATGCAGGGAAATTAATTTGTGGCGACGTACTAAATGGATGATTGTTTGCCTATTGAACAACGAATCGCTGGTCGGCTTGTTGCAGCTGTAAAAACAGGCCGTCCGACATTGCGTTTCAATTGATAACAATGGGTGCCGAATGGTTTTTATTTATGCTGCATATGCACATTAAGGAATTATGTCAAGAATTTTAGATAATGCGTTGTATGCATAAAATGTCCTTGAAAAAAGAAAATGACTTCAGGCGCCGATGCAAATGCATTGACGGGAAACAATGGGAGTTGGATTGTAATAATAGGGGTTCTGCCTAATAATTTAAGAAAGAAATCTTACGGAGAATTGTATGCGATGAAAGTTAAGTTTTCTTTTCCAGGGGCTTGTTAGATTACAGATTTGATCTCTTTAATGCGTGAAGCATTTAAGATGCTAATGCGATTGCATTCGTGAAATTAGGAGATTGGGTGAAAGTTATGGGGTTTTTTCAGGAAAGCGAACCCTGGGGTTTGGCGGAACCGCCACAATATACTTGCCATTTTCATTAAAAAATGTTCATCTATTCTTTCAGTTCCCCTTTCGAAAATGTTCTCCTTATCTCTCTCTCTCTCAAGTGGAATCCGGCCACATTTGGAAAACCTCCTATATCACCCTCATACATAAAAAAGGTCCCAAATGCGCTGTCACGCCCTATTACTAAACTTTCCAATATAGCGAAGCTTTTTGAAAGCTTTTTGAAAGCTTTCTGTAGGAAACATCAAGCTTTTACTGCAAATCCCTCATTTCTTCTAGACAATACGGATTCCTTGCGGGCAGATCAATAACAGCCAACCTCGTCGAATTTACACCTTTCACACTGCCAGCCATAGAGAGTGGCAAGGAGGTTGTGGCGTTTCTAACAGATACACACACAACACACAAATAAATAGTGAAGAACACCGAACGAAATCGAATAAGAAAATGCATCAGAGCCGTATACCATAGGGATAACATAACAATTCCACATCAGTTGAATGTATTTGAGTTTAAAAATCGAATTCGTGAACACGGCCAGTAGCCTGATGTGTTACGCATTGGTTCAATTTTTGATGATTCTAACTGTCATAGCGTCAGTTCGAATCACACGTTCTTCACTATCATCCCAAACGCTATAAGGTCAACATGGTTACAACCGATCTCAGCAAGGCTTTCGACCATATTTCCCCATTTTGAAACCATTCTGTTCAAATGGATTACTTCCTACCTAGGCCCCCTACTTTTCATTCTAACTACAAATGACATCAATAGAGTCATCAAGTACTCCTGGAAGTCTCTCTATGCTGACGACACAAAATTCTATCAGACTATTATGTCACCACTTAATCCTGAATGAATTCTGTTTTGTATCCCTCGATACCCTTGACAGGTTGTTCTAAAAAGCATAGTTTCTGTTTTCTGAAAATTGATCTTTAATTTCCAGTTGTCGCAAAAACGTTTGATTCTATTGATGTGTCGTATTTCGATCTGAAACCGAACTGATTGTTCAGAATAATACCATTTGCATCACACCAGTTTATAAATGCTTTTATGTATAATGTTTTCGAACACCTTGCTGATGTTTGGAAGCAAACAAATCGAGCGAAAATTGGCTGGATTGCTTCTGTCCTTGCCCTTTTTGGGGATGGGATGAACTACTGCAGCTTTCCAACGGTTTGGATAATATGCATAATGTAGAGCGTTGTTGAATAAAACAGTGAACAACTTCACTGATTCAAGAGGTAAATGATTTAGAACAATTTTTGGAATAATATCTCTTCCAGAAGATTTTTTCTTCTTAAGGGATTTAAGGAGGTCCGTAAGTTCATCCTTGTACAAAAACATACTCGCGTCTAGATTTTTAAG
The DNA here is from genome assembly GCA_963931805.1 of Microdon myrmicae. Taxonomy (NCBI): domain Eukaryota; kingdom Metazoa; phylum Arthropoda; class Insecta; order Diptera; family Syrphidae; genus Microdon; species Microdon myrmicae. Next base: position 2,416,034 of record OZ007497.1, on the reverse strand, counting down.
AGGGGAATCCGCACTACTCTTTAAACTACATGTAGTGAAACTTCGACTTTCGAGATGCCAATTGTTAAGTTGGCTCCTCGATAGTATAGTGGTTAGTATACCCGCCTGTCAGGCGGGAGACCGGGGTTCGATTCCCCGTCGGGGAGCCTCTGGCGCAAGACTAATGACCTTGCCCAGAAAAAAAAAAATCATTATGGAAAATTTAACAAGCCTCAGGACTTGCTAAATAAGGCCAAGACCGGTTCCCGGTTGTGGTTATAATTAATCGTTAAACACTGAATTATACTGTTATTTGATTGAAGGCTACAAAACACTGTGAGGAGTTCAATCCAGCGACGGATAACGATACTATGTACACGGTACGGTGGAGATGGAGGCGACCCGACTGCCTTGAAGGTTGGAATAAGACCTTTTTATAACCCACCGTACCGGCACGGTACGGTGGATGGCAGGCGACCCGACCGCCACGGAGATTTGATTACGACTCAACGATCGTCATCTCATGCAGAGATGATTTCACTAAAAAAAAAAAAGGAAGAAAGAGAAAAACTTTTCTCTTAAGGGTGTGACCACTAAGAAAATGCGATCTTTTTAGTGCAGTGGTATATGTGCGCGATCGAACAGATTCAATGTTGTTGCACGTGTTCGAAAGCAGGTAGGCGGCAAGGACAATAGGGAAAAATGACCGCATGCGCCGCTGGTAATGCGGGTCATTGTTTACACGATGCCTCGTCGCTATTTTCGACGTTAGGAGAAAAAGGTGCTAAAAGCAAATTGGATGTTTATGGCATCTCTGGCTGCAGTAGAAACCGGATTCATATTTGCATTAGGAAATGCTGGAGAATTTGGTTTCAGCGTCTATTGCGCTAATTATATGCAGCTGCTTGGGTTGTTTATTGATAAGACAAATAAAAAAGGTTGCCGGGCAATGTGTATAAAAAGGTATATGACGCGCCTGGGAAAATAGACGGCGCGATATTTATGATCCCTGTCATGACGGTTACATTGAATGCAATCCGAGTTATTTTGTTTACAGGAATTCATCTAAGGGAATTTGACTGGAGACGTAGATGCCGAAATTGATTGGAAATTCCTGGTAAGTTAATAAAGAAATCTTAAGGAACAATGGTATGCGAAGAGAATGCATGAAGGTGAATTTTCTATACAGGGACTTAAAGATCATAGATTTGATCTCTTAAATGCGTGCAGCATTTTTAGGTACTAATACTGGTGCATTAGCAAACTAAAGGGAGTTGGGTTGTAGTTATGGGGGTTTTTTCAGGTAAGTAGACCGTAGGGTTTGGCGGAACCGCTACAAATTCTCTATCCCCAATGCCGCCTATTCGCTCTACATTTCCTTTGTTCGTCCAGTGCCCGAGCATGCTAGTCAGGCATGTTCCCCATCAATAGACACACATTCGCCGAATCGAGATCATTCACCGACGCTTCTTACGTTACCCATCTCGTGGATTGAGATGGGAAAGCCTTCTGATCCTCCCCCTTACACCAACCATCTCAAATTAATTAACCTAAAAACCTTAGAAGAACGCAGAATTATGTCCGATATTCTACTGAATTGTAGCGTCCCTAACAGATACACACACAATACACAAGCAAATAGTGAAGAACACCGAACGAAAATCGAATAAGAAAATGCATCAGAGCCGTATACCATAGCAATAACATAACAATTCACATCAGTGGAATATACTTGAGTTTAAAAATCGAATTCTAAGCACGGCCACTAACGCTGATGTGTTACGCATTGGTTCAATTTTTGGTGATTCTAACTGTCATTGCGTCAGTTCGAATTACACGTTCTTCACTATCATCTTAATATATAGATTCACCTTCTTCTCTCTACCTCCATCGACTGTTCCAATTTTCTCAACTCAACGTTTTCAACATAAAGTGAAGTATCTTTTGCATGTCTTAAGGAACCCCACACATCTGTCCGCACTCTCCGCAGCTTCAAATATGTGGTCATTCCAAATCAGATTCGAATTTTTGGGGTTACCCTTTGACGACAAGAGGCAGCACTGAGTTTTTGAGGCATTGAATTCTACTCGGTTATATATGGTAATTCCCATTGATATATCTTGTTGAGGACGAAATTCAATATATTAAGCATAACCTGCTGATTGGTAATGACATTCAAAGAATTTGGTCAGGAATGTTCGTACGAATATGAGAAATTCAACGTGCTATCATCAGCAAACGAGTGAATTGGGTTGTATGTAATTGACAGGAGATCATTTATAAAAATCAGGAAGAGGGTGGGCAAGAGTACCGAATTAATTTGATGGCAAGCCAACTGCATTAAATTGATGTAAGGCAGATTTGACGCCGTCAAGAACTACTTGCTTTGAACGGCCAGAAATATAGTCTCTTATCCAACGAGTCAGGGAATTGTCCACTCTATAGGAATGAAGTTTTGACAAAAGGGTTGGATGCCAAACTCTGTCGAACGCGTTTGAAGTATCCAATGCCACAACCTTACTTTCGCCGAAGTAGTGGATGGAATGGCTCCACTTCATGGTACACCATCAAATCTCCTGTGTACCTGTTGCTACGAAAGCCATATTGGCGGTCATTGAGGAAGTCATTTGACTCCAGATATTTCGAAAGTTAACGGTTAATCAGTGATTTCATTAACTTCGAGACAATAGAAGTGTGCTATGGGTCGATGCGGCATTTGTCCCTCAAGAACCTTTTCTATTCGAACCATCTTAGACCCGGTCACTACATTTCCAATAAGAAACTATATTATGCATCCGGAGTGTCCAGAATTGATAATACTATTCTCACCCTTGTGAGAAATCATTTTGTCCGGTCGGCAAATGTGAAAGACAATGAACTAATCTCAGGATTGTTCTATACTAACCCCGAGTATTTCAGAAATTCATTGAAAAGTGGATACATACCACCTGAAGCATTTTTATACTTGGATGCTCATAGCTACCTATCAGATTCGACAATTATCTATCATGTGGCAAGACCAGCAACTGATAAAACAATTAAGTACGTGCCAACAAGCATAGGATATGGAAATACCATCCTAAGACACTGCGTGAGCATACCTGAAAAAGACAAAACTAATCTTGAAAGACTCAATAGAAAAAAATACTGGTGGTTCGACTGGGCTGAGACTGGCTGATAAACGTTCGGGAGCGGGTCCTCCTGCATGGAACCCGTTCGGTCGACTGGCAGTCAAAGGACCGGCGATCGGCGGGGCGGAGGACGTGTGCAAGGACCTGATCCACAGGTCAATAATCTTAATTAGTATTAGGTAGATTTAAGCTAGGCTTAATTAGAGTTAATTTAGTCTTAGTTAGATTTAAGTTCTACTAGGTTTAAGTAGTTTTATTATAAATATAAAAAAATATATATATCACAATTAACTAGGTTTTTTTTTTTACTTTTCCCTTAAATAATATTTAAAAAAAGACATCATACAGTACGTGATGTACAAACGATTTGTAAAGATAAGGAAGAAAGAAATGATATTGCGTGCCACTACGGCCTTATACATTAAAACAACAACAACAAGAGATTATAGTTTTATGTTTATTTAGACTAAGAAACAAAAAAAATGTAATAATATTTAATTAAAATAAATAGACGTTTAAAAAAAAAGTGCTATGGGTCGATAAGAAGAGAGGGGGGATTTTTCGCCCTCTTTGGGAATTGGCTGAATGTTTGCTGACTTCCATCTATTTGGGAACGGCCAGTAGAATATTAGCACCCGAACTATAAAACACCGCCTCTTGAATACCTCCCTCTAAGTTCTTTTCGTCTCCCGTCCTATCCCTCACTATCGTAGTTAAATTATTAATTAATTTAGTTCGTAAGTTAAATCTAAGAAATTTTTATCAAGCTTGCTCTAAGCTAATAAATGGGGTTTATCCCCACTAAACTTTAAACTATACATGTAAGATTCCGCATTAAAGAGAGTTTCTGCGTCTTCGCCAGGTTAGATTTGGTTTGCTATATGGAAGAAACTTTGAACCCAATAAAATGTCGAACTTAGAAATAAATTAGAGATAATAATGACGAAATGCGAAAATGGGAACCAGGTGGCTGAAATTATGAATGGTGGTTATGTGAACCAATTTGGGTTCATCGATTCCGTTATGATACTTTCGATTGTAAAGGTCCACAGGTAAGCCTGTCGACGAAAATACAGATAGAGTCATGGAATTATTACACCGGCACCAGTCAGGAGCTCAAGAGCGGTCACGAAATAATTTAAGCTTACATTACAATAAATAAAGAGTATCCCAAAAACCACACAAGATCTGCATTTTTCGGCATTTGTGCCATAAAGTTCAAAGGTATTAAAAAACGAAGCGCTAGACGAGAAAACCGCACGTCCTGCGTCTATCATTTTCCGGTTGTTGGATGTTATTCTTCGGGGGTTTTGAAATCCAAACCTTATGCCGCTAATTCCTCGGGCGTCCAAGCCGAGGAACCAATTGAACAAATTGTAGCAATAAAACTCAGCCGTATATAGTATAATGATATAGATTAATGACCTTGCCCAGAAAAACAAATTATCATGGAAAATTTAACAAGCCTCAGGACTTGCTAAATAAGGCCAACACGTGTTTCCGGTTGTAGTGCCGATGATGATGATGATATAGTATAATATGGGTAAAACGGTTATGGAAAATGTCTACAAAAAAGTGCGTATGTGCCAGCAAAGCCGCATAGCCCATTTATCTGGTACGGTGCTTCAAACATTAAAAAACGCAATTGAAGGGCACAGGGGAAAAACATGCAATTTCACAAAGACAGTGAACTGAGAAATTCCCGAATTAAAACTTTTACATAGCTTGTTATTGTACTGTATCAATATTTTTCTATGAATATTACTCTGTGACTCTGCGTGTTACTGCAAAGTGTGCTTTGGCATTGTCAATTCAAAAAACAAAAAAATGTGAGATTGCATGTTTTTCCCCGGTGCCCTTTAATGTATAATTAAAAACTTGTTTCTCTGTCTGAATCAGGTTTTCCATAAATTTCGGGAGCCCCTTAACAAAAGCTATTCACAGATGCGTTAAATAGAAACCGCCTGGAATTCATTAAATTCAAAAATCCGCTTTTAGCCAAAATTTCGCAGAAAATTGAATGCTTAACCACGTTTGTGGCCGGGCAGTTAGTTTAACTTTCTTGCGACGAGCTGGATGAATGCCTCAACCCTCTCACCAACTGAGGTCGATGCACTGTATTAAATAATTAAATAATCAACAAGGTAATAGGGAAATTTGTGAATGAAATAAATTACATGGCAAAATGCGAAATCAATAACAATCATGGCAGGCCCTAAGGCCCTTTTGTTGACCGGTTACGAAGTAAATACATAATCTAAGTATTTGAAATGAATAAGTTTTAAAAAAAGTTTATTGAGAGGCACATTCCAGAAAATTCAAAGAGAAAAATATTTACCTAACGTATCGACCACGATAACTATGCAATAACATTTTCTGTCCCAAATTCCCACTCCTCTTCTCCAAAATGTAAACATCTAGAAATGAAACCACATGTCGATGCACGGTTATGGTAATCCCGGAGGGTCCTAGGAAAACCCCGATGTTCGATAGATCCTGTCACTGCTCAACAACCACATATGTGATTGTGACGATGAACACAGAGTAACACATGTGTTTGCTACCTACACAGGAAGAGAGTATTCAAAATTTCATCCCTTCAAGTCAGACAGACGTGCATCTGATTAATTACACAGCAATTCTCCACAGGAAGACGAGCAGACAACGGAGTACTCGCCAGAGTGGCACGATCTCGAAGATGTTTGCGAGCCTGCAAAGACGGTGCCAGAAGGATACTTCGCACTTGGTCGAATACGATGTTTTGTCTAAGTTTACATGAGACGCAAATCTGAGTTTTAATTGCCGCAATAATGAAACGTGAGTGGTGAGCAGACGCCCAGGGCAGTATTAGATTTACTGCCGTTTGTAGGTCAGTCGATGCGGACGATTGCACTCGATCAAGTTGTGAACGAAATGTCTTATAAGAAGGAATTGCTGGAGACTGTTAGCGGATCCACTTGATAGATTCACACTCAATCAAAGAACGATTGCAAATGCAAGACAATGTTTTGTACGCGGAAATTGCACAATGAGGTATTCCAATAGAAATCTGATTTATGAGATGCCAAATGTTCTTGTTCGAGAACACATTAAAACGTCGTCTTTATAAAAGGCTTACACTAGATCGATTTAAAGCTCATATGGAATTTCTATTCACAAAGGAGGTTTTTGACTCCATCGAACAACACTGTATTTCCGCAGATAAAAAGACATTGAAAACATAGGCGTTTTTATGACTTCAAGTATTTCAGCGAGGCGGGTGTGTTGAGAAGAAAACAGACAAATCAAAAATGTAGGAAATATGCGACTATCAAATATATATTGGGTTGTTAAAAAATGTCTTTTAAAGGGTGCGATAAAAGTCGTTCTCGATTTGTTTTACTTCTTGTACAAATGCAACCTCTAACATCATCTAATTTATAAGGAAAACATCTGAAGAAGGCATTTTGGGTATGTTTCGAAATTTGAATTTTTTTGTCACTGTAATTTATTTTAATTTAAGTTAGATTTTAGAGAGTTTTCATTTTGAAATACAGGTAGCGCCCCCACAACATGGCACGTAGGTTCTTGCAAGGAGCCGTGTTGTGTGAAACTTTCTTATGCGCGACCCAGACCCGGTTACGGTTACGTTCCGAAAACTTATTAATTAGATGGCAGGAACATTATTTCAACGTTGGGATAAGTCAAATCTTATGGGTGACATGGAGCGTTACGGGGCAATGCGATGGCCGCGGTTCACCAGATCATTAACAAGAGAACTTCGTTCGAATGACTTTAATCTGCCAGTAAACAGAAACCTGACTAATGTCGAAATCGACAAATACATCCAACAAATGGACGAAACCGTAAAACGAACAATGGACAAAACAATTCCCAAAACAACTGTTACAGATAACATAAACATGTTCAGAAACACAACAATAAACGCACTCCGCAGGACACAGAGCGGACTGCTATCAAAACTAAAACGATTACACAGACAGTTTACAGACAGTTTACAGACAGACAAAACCAGGAGATAATGTTACTGAAATCCCGGTTAAAAAACCTCCAACAATTACTTAAAGTTCACTATAGATTAGCAACAAATTTGTATAGGAACAACAGAATTCGAGCTATAAAAACTAATAACCCGAATATGTTCCCACAAATAAATGAAATATTCAGGAGAAATAATCAAAACGAGATTCAGTGTCTCCAAATTCCACGTACTGATGTAAACAAGCAGCTGCTAACCAACATTGGTATAGATACAGAGAAAGCGTTCCTCAATAGTGAGCTCTTCGTGATCGAAGATCCTTTGGAAAAGGTGAACGCTGTGGGAGCTGTCTTTCAGGAAATGTACAAGGTGAATGAAAGCATACGCCGAAATCACGACTTGGAGGACAGAGTTCTACTGAATCACCTGCACCTCCAAAATGAAATTTCACATTGGCAATCGAAGAATCTGGGTTTTACCGAATTCAGTGAAGATAATCTGTCAATTGACATTAATGCCAATGGCGTAGTGGCTAATAGCCTTCTAATAACAAGGGAAGGAATCCAGAGTATCTTCGACTCATTAAGAAGCAAAAAGTCAGTGGGAATAGATGGAGTACCTAACATCGTACTCAAGAACCTGCCCCCAATGGCAATAGATATATACACGGCCCTGTTTAACAACGCGTTGAATAATGCATATTATCCCGCGCGTTGGAAAACGGCTATCATTCAGCCCATCGCAAAAAAGGGCAAAGACTGCACAAACCCAATAAACATGCGTTCGATAAGTTTACTCCCAAGCATCAGTAAAGTATTTGAAAAAACCATTAACAAAGCTCTGGTAAAGGCGCAAGACTAATGACCTTGCCCGGAAAAAACAAATCATTATGAAAAATTTAACAAGCCTCAGGACTTGCTAAATAAAGCCAAGACCGGTTCCCGGTTGTAGTGCCGATGATGATGATGAAAGCTCTGGTAAAATGGGTAGACGATAACAGCATTATTCCAAATAACCAGTTTGGCTTTAAGGCGGGTCATGAAACCACACATGCCGCAGCTAAACTGGTCTCCGACATACAATGGAATAAATGTAGGAACCAATGCACAGGGGCCTGTCTGATCGACTTGGAGAAAGCCTTTGATACCGTCTGGATCGAAGGGTTGTATTACAAACTGGTCAGACATGGCATACATAAGTCTTTACTATATGTACTTTACGATATGTTAAAGGATAGGAGGTTCGTGGTCAAAAGTGGTAATGTGACTCTAATAAAACGTATAATATCAAGAATGGCTTGCAACAGGGCGCGGTACTCTCTCCGATTCTTTTTAACATTTACATTAGCGACTTATTAGAAGCACTTCCGCAGGCTATTCCGTACGCAGACGATCTCATAATTTACAGAACAGCTCCGAAAGTTGCGATTATAAATAGGTTAATACAGCGAGACTTCAACAAAGTGCAGCGCTATTGCAATGACTGGAAACTTAAGATCAACTTCCAGAAATGTGAAGCCATCCTATTTAGAACTCCATTATATAAAGCCACGTACGACACAAGGAAAAACTGGCGAAAGCTAGTTATCGTGGGACCGCATGGAGATAAACTGGAAACCAAGAGTTTAGTTAAATACCTGGGCATCTGGCTAGACCAATATATGTATTTCAACAGACATGTAGAGGCTGCTTTGCTCAAAGCGAGGAAAACTTTTGCTATGACAAGGAGGCTATTTCACAGTAGCCAACTTGACAGCAAGGTAAAAGTCATATGCTACATGACGCTAATCAGGCCAATGCTCATATATGGTTGCCCAGTATGGTTCAACATAGGTCCAAATTTGATGGAAAAGATTCGGGTGTTCGAAAGAAAGTGTCTCAGAAGTTGTCTCAGATTATATCGGACACCGGAATCGGACTATAAAAAGTATTACTCGAATGAGACTTTATATAATGAAGCCTGCATAAATAGGGTGGATAATTTTATGATTAAATTAATCAGAGGACATATTGCGAGAGCAATAAGCTCGTCCAATGACCTAATTTTCGGGGCCTATTATCCAAACACCTTGTACTATGAGAGCGTGCGTCGCAACGGCTTTGTTCCACCAGAGGCGTTCCTTGACTTGGATATGAAAGGGCTTATACAGGATAGATCCGGAACTCCGCTGATCTATCATGTAAGTAGATCATGTGTAGACGGGCGATTGTGCTACGACCGGGAAGTAACGCGCACCGAAGAAGAGCTCCTGCGCTTCAGTAGGGCTATCTTCCACAGAGACCGGGGCGATAGTATTAGACAGCGTCAACAGTTCTGGTGGTTGAATGGCATATAAAGACCTGGATACCAAAGTCGGTATAGAATCATAGTATCATCAGCTAGCTTACATAGACTTAGCTTTTCTAGAATTAGGGTAGTATAAGATTTAAGTTAAGTTAGGTTAAGTGCTTTTACATAAAAAAAAAATAAAAAAAACAAAATAAAAAAAAATAAATAAAAAAAAAAAAGTAGGTAAGTTAAGTAAAGTTAAATTTTAAGAAAAAAAAAACAAAAAAAAATTGACAAAGTTTTTCAAAATTTTCTTTGTATTTCAACTAATTATCAGTACTGCCACAAAGTTCTGTCGCCGAAAGGCAAATTATACAAATGTTAAGTAATGTTTAGCTTAGAGCGTCTGCGAAGGACCAGTAAGTTATTATATAAGATAATTAAGCTAGAATTGAAGCATTTTTTGTCTAGCCTTTAATTTAGAAATTAAGAATATAAAAAGAAAAATAAAAAAAAATGTTTTAAAAATGACATGGAGCGTTATCTAATAATGATAACGCTTTGAGACTCAACCTTTTCCGTTTTCAGATTTACAACGTCTGATAGAAAACAATTTAAAAACCAATCTTTAAATAAATTTCCAGTCGTCCAAACTCTTGATATTGCTCCTAATGTTGTTTTTATTGACACCTATAAGTGCACGAGGACTTAAGGATCCATAAACTAACAAGGGCTTTGTCATAAAGTCCCCGACGCAATACCGCACAGCACCAGCAGCAGAAAAAACAGTAACAGACGCAACAAATCAATAGGAAGAAGAAAGTACCTCCCATCATTGTGAGTGTAGTTTAGTTTAGTTTAGTGAAAGCAGAACCCTCATATATTCAGCTTAGTACAAGCGATAAAACTTAACAACAATCTTAAAACTATATATAAGAATATAAACTATGGTTAAAAAGAAAAGAAAAAAAAGAGGGCGGGGGGGGGGGGGGGGGGTATGTTTGGCGAGCTGGTTACTGGGTTTATCCATCAATTATCACTCATTCATTCACCTCGCTTAGTACAGGATGTAAGAGTGTAGACGGGGAGTGGGCGTGGTCAGGAGGGGAAAGAGAGGTGATGAAGTTTGAGAGCAGTAGAGGTAAAGTTGAAATCGAAGGAGGTAGGGTAGGAGTTTGCCCGCCGCAGCATTCGTGAAATGGGTTCATTAGAGCCGTAAGAAGTGTGGTGGGTGGGCTGATAGAAGAGACGAGGGTTTCGCAGGTTACGGGGGTTAGTGTGAAGTGGAATGATGGAGAGCAAACTTGGGCAGTTGATTGTTCTGAAAGGAGACGGTGGACGAAAAGGATATCGGCGTGAGTTCTGCGCTCCTCAAGTGTGTTGAAGTTGATCAGATGGAGCCGGCTTGTGTATGGGGGGAGAATCCGTGGATTCGCCCAGTTCAGTCCGCGGAGGGCAAAACGCAGAAAACGACGTTGCACGCTTTCGATTCTGCGTACATGGGACGAGTAGTGTGGAGACCAGACCTGACTGGCGTATTCAAGAAGGGGGCGGACGAAGGCTATGTAGAGAGAACGCGAAACGTAAGGATTAGAGAATTCTTTAGACCAGCGTTTCACAAACTCAAGGACAGAGTTGGCCTTAAGAATAATATCATCAATTGTTACACGCCCACTCGGCGCTATAGGTTCGCCTCTCCCGAGAGAAGTCTGATAAAAAAAACAAAAAACAAAAATTAAGCTAAGCTCCCTGTCAAATAAGATCCCGAGGTCGCATATCGAGGGTACAGTTGATATCAGTTGGTTTAGCAGAAAGCAGGCACGCGGGGGGGGGGGGGGGCGCCGGCGTTTGCGGGAGAAGGTGATGGAGTGACATTTGACAACGTTGAGTTGAAGGCAGTTATTTCGGCATCAAGTTGAGAAGCTGTCGTGGTCCGTTTGGAGAAGTGAGGAGTCGAGAGGAGAGATGATCGTTTTGTAGAGTTGGCGTCGTCCGTCACATGGAAACTAAGGATATAATAAAACTCGGTAAGTTAACATGTAAGAAGTTTAAATCCAAACTGATCAATAATGCGAAAATTAATATAATGTGTAGTGATTTAGAGGATTATCATAAAGTTAATTCTGCTTTAGGTAGGGCATACACGTACACTCCAAAAGCGGAGAAAGTTGTATCCATGCTTCTAAAAGGAATTGATCCTTATTTATTCCGCGAATAATTACTTGAGGAGTAAAAACTGTTGAAACCTACAGTCTAAAGTTTGTAGATGTGAAACTATTCTCCACCGCAAGCTCTAGAAATCACAACCCTGAGTTGCCTTCCTTATCGTGTCTCTAAGTCCCAACAGTAAAGTTGATGGGTTTAGTTATATTAAATATCTAAAACAGCAAACAATAAGTTGGGAGAAAATAAAGAAGTTCGAACATGTATTGCAATTGTTACACGCAACGCCTACAATCCCCTAATACTTACCCTTTTGGGTCCACACCCTAACATTAACAAGACTCATCCTCATGTGAACCCCCATATGTTGATTAATCCTAATCGACATATCCAATGCAATGAGTACCTGTAAATGTGCATTAAATACTAAATGCATACACAGGCGAATCATGGAATCCAGATACCACATCTGGAAATGAATCTATGACGGCACAGAGAAAATAATGTGCTACTCAAAACAGATAACAATTCCATTGTAGCGAAGCAATAAGATACACAAAATATCTTTGCCATCGTTGACCATAAATGAACACGTGTGCAAATACAAGGTTCTAAGAATTGTATCACACGCATCTACACAATCACAGATCGTAAACATTTTCAATGTTATATAAACAAAAAATGCGAGGCATACATCTGTTATGTGGGAAAAACATCTATTGTGGGTAGAAACAATGGATGCATTCTTCGGTCTGAACGATCGAAGGAGAGATAACAGGAATCTGTGCGCAACCGTTGTCTCGATAGGAGTGAAAGAGTCTAAGTCAAACCAGCGTCATAAGCGAACGTTGTAAAAAAAGGCTACCGCACTTCGAAACTAGAGTCGCGAGTATTGCCCGTCGTCATCGAAGTCGGAAGAAAAATATGACTGTGTCGTACAGGGCGCTTGTATTTTAATAAATATTTAGAGTCGAGTGTGTGTGACAAAGTGTGATTTCATTTACTTCCTTAATTGACTAAAGTTAAGTGTGTGATAAGTGAAGCGTGTGAAGTGTGGTTGAGTGCTACATACGCAAATTGTAACACACTGTATGCGCTGTCAACGCTTTGGACATGTGGCGTCGAATCCCAATATGCAATTGAGGTGTGTAAAGTATCTGAACAATGATTTTAAATTTCATAATTGGGGAATGACCAACAGCAAAGAACAGCTCCCGGATAAGAATAAGTTATCCTGCGTCATCTGCAAGAATACATGCTATCCTGCTAAATTTAGAGCTCATCCTAAATACCAGCAACTAAAAGTAAAGTTGGAAGCTAGAAAAAAACAAGTTACAACAACTTTATGGCACCTAGTGTGTCATGTGCTCAAATAGGATGTGATGTAAAGAGTACACCAATCAGGGAACAACCACGAAATATCATTAAAACGCCTGAACCATAGGCACAAACAAACATAATAGCAATTTTGCTGCCCGCATTGAAATAATTGAAAAAAAGTGATGGAACAGATTTAACTCCTACAATTATTGGTGTGAATGTAAATTCACTAATCAGCAAGAAAAGAAGGGATAATCTGAATAATATGGTGAAAGCTAAACTCCTAAATGTCCTTTTGCTAGCGAGAGTAAGCTAAACTAAAGGCACAAATTGGGCAACAAAAATTATAAGTAATTAGATGAAATCGTCCAAACTTCACTCAAGGACGTGTCTTAATTCTAGTCTTAACTAAGAAAGGCTACAACACAAGATCGTTTACAGCACAGATGTACACAAGTTTCAGGTGCTAGAAACTGCATTATAGATATTCCTACGAAAGGTCATAGGGATCTATATCTGGTCTCTGTCTATGTTTCTGAAGTTTCTCGGTGCACATGGTTTATCAATGAACTTGATAGACTTTTCCGAAGTCTCAAGTTAGACTATAATTATTTCTTTATAGCGGGTGATTTCAATGGCAAGCACAGTTTTTGGGGTAACATTATCTCGAACACAAGAGGCAGTGCGTTGTTCCACTGGCGTCAAACAGATACCATCGAACATAAAATAGAACTGTGCGCTACAAGTACACCGTGTTATACAAGAGAGAATTCCTTCATGGATTTACTTTTGCCGGACGAGCGAATAGAATTATTAGATACGGATGTAAGTACTCGAAATTGTCTTCGTGCAATCGAATACGATAGTGATCATAACGACTTGGTGCCGTAATTCATGTTCCAAACGAACACTCACTACTTGAACAGTATGACCACATACATTGAGTGACACAGTGACCGACTGCGGAGGTGTTTGCAATTCGCCGATTGAGTGAATTTAAGAACTTGCTTTTGTGAGTCGGGAGTGTTTAAAACATAAAGTCTATTTATAAATAAATGCCAACGATAAAAACACTCAAAGCAAAATAAATATATATTAGTTGACGTAGTCGACCAAAATAAAAAAAGACAAGACAGTCAAAGCAAAGAAACTGAAAATCCAACAAACAAAACATATAATAAATGTAAAAACAGTGTAGTGGAAGTGCGAAAAATAAAATACTTCTCAACTAAAAGAAATAAAATATATCACCTCGCTCGCAAGTGTTAAAATAAACCTAATAATATATTGCTCGTTAAGCAATTGATAATTAAATTGGAATTTACCGTGGGTGTAAGCTGACTGGCTCTTGGCGGGTTCGAGTGCAGGTTACGGAGAAACCGAGTTGCGTCAAAGTTCGTGTAGCAGGTCGCCTTTATTTTTTTAATGAAAACAGCATGAACACGAATGAAGAAAAACACGCAACAACAAACAAAAGAAAAGGTGCTCCGAAAAACGCAATTGTGACGCAAAGTAAAGCCGCGAAACTAGCCATGGAGAAAAAAGAACAGCAAATGAAGGAGGACAGTGAGCCCAACTTTAACATGTATGGGGCTAACAATGCATTCGCCTCTCTTGCATCGTCAGAATCTGAGGATGAAGAAGAGGAGATAAGCGAATTGGAGGCGAAACTTGTGGAGGCAAGAGCACGGCTAGAAGTGAGACATCGGAAGAAAAAATAGCTACGCTCGAACAGCGAAAACCACTCAACAACAACAAAAGCCAAAGCCAAAAGTCGGCCACAGCAACAATATCAACAGCAACAGCAACTACTAACACAAAATCGCCCACAGGAACAGCAAGCAGCAGATCAACAACAACAGAAAAATAAAGATGCCAGCAATCTATACCATCGATATTGCGTGTAAGGAAGTGGTAAGCCTTTGTAAGCTTGTGGGGATTAGGAGTATTGTGCCCAACACGGACACTCGGTTCAATCCTATCCACATCCGATTGTCACTAAAAGTTCCGACACGTATCGTTCGCAAGCCACGTATTGTCCACCACGAAAAGAATAAACACAAGTACATCACTTCAGCACACCGTTCACCAGAAGTAAATCCAAAATGAAAACACTTGCGGCTTGTTGTCGTTTGTAATTAATAACTTTATTGCTGTATTCATTAAAGAGTTTCTTATTATTCAGTTACATTTAAATACACACGGTACGAACTTGGTTTTAATTACTTTTAATCTAGATGAAACACTTCGACACGACTCGACTTTTGTGTATATACGCTTCTCCGCCGCGCGACGGAGAGCGAGAGCGACAACGACCGTGCTGGTCTGTGAATGTAATTTGACTCAGCGATAAAACCTTCGTTTGGGGTGAGTTTGTGATGTGGTGGTAAATATCCTTTCCACTAAGTATATGTATTTACTTACCACCAACGAAACGTAAAGTCTCTCTTGGTGGAATAGCAAACCAGATCTCGTAATGGATATCATGGTGGTATGTGTGTGATCGTTCAGATCTGTGTTATTTACATAACGCTTGCCGGTCAAAAGCGAAACGAAACCTAGACAAGGGATACAGACAAAGAAAGAAGCGACCTAATGCATCGTCCGGCAATGAGGGTCGGCTGAGTAAATAGCAGCCACTCATGAGATGCTAAAAAGGATTGAAATAATGGAGATCGTATATCGTATCTCTGCCGACTGGGAGAATCGGATTCTTTTGTTTGCATATGTCTATGCTATTGAATCCAAATCGACGGCTAAGCGCAACGTCGGTGATTGTTTGAAGATTCAAACAAATAAATATTTCCGAGAGAAGTACTTGCAGCTGAATCAATAGTTGCAAGTCTTCGGAAAGTAATATAGATGGATACACAATGACGGTTGTGTATACTGTTACGTGCGGTTTCCGCCACCCCATCAATTAATTGCATTTAATATAATTTGTTTTAAAATGGTATGATGGTAAGGTGGTGGAGGAGTTGCACGATCCACAAGTGAGTTTTCGAACACGCCCCGATTCGGGTGTGGATCGTGCAGCTCTTCGAGTTCGAATTCAATTTTCGGAGTGGACGTTGAGGGAGAGCGAGAGAGCAGGAGGAATTTTGAATACGGTTTTGAATTCCGTTGTTGACGTTCTTGATATATACAGTTTTTGCAAGTCTAGTTTGCCGTTTGAAAATTAAAAGAAAGTTAGAGTTGAGTGCGGCCGCAAAGGAAGGAAAAAGAGTAACGTCCCCGTTGCGAAGAAGAAAAGATAAAACTTAAAAAGCAATTTTCGATTTTTTGTAATGAATAATGAAAAAAAGAGTGTTGTTTATTCTGTAAACAGAAAAAGAAAGTCCGAGTTGTATCCCCTTGTTAACATGAAGAGGGAACGTGGTATCCCCTACAGCTATTTGAACATTTACCAGCGATTACAAGACTGAAGATCGAGAAAAGTAATGAAATATGGCGACTCTTAAGTGAAGGCTATTAGTAACCAAGTGCTGGCAGTGAAAAGGTTTAACAATTGATCTGGAATACGTAATCGTCACAGAAAGATCGCTACGAAGAAAAGGAAACTTAAAGAGGCTTCCGGCACACAAAAACAGGTAACCCGTTCATTTTAAATTACCCCCAATTTTATGTGGCAAAAGACATGTCACAATACCATCTGTGTCAATTATGCATGGCATCTATGGCGACGCCAGGATCGAACTATAGTGTGAATATTTAGACTAATTGGAAATTTGGCTTTTGGTCGCTAATGGTGAGATGCATTGATACATGTATGAATGCCCTTGAATTTGCCTGACAACCGAAAGTACTGAATAGGTTTTGGGATCCCTGAAAAAGTACAAAAGGAATCCTACAGGGAATTGTATGCGAAGAGATGCATGAAAGGTAAGTTTTCTTTTACAGGGACTTTAAGGTTATAAATTTGATTTGTTTGATGCGTGAAGCACTTAAGATGCTAATGCGATTGCTTTAGTGACGTTATGAGATTGGGTGGAAGTTATGGGCGTTTTTTAGGTAAGCAAACCGTAGGGTTTGGCGGAACCGCCACAAGCTAGCTGTAGGAAAAGAATTTGTAATTCATCACAAGCAGACGTGTTCACAATCCTGTTCGATCCGCAGAGACAGATGACACAGCTGCAAAGTCAAATAAATGAGATCTACTCGCACTTGCCCAATCTGAATAGAAAATCAATATAATCCCTCTAACCAAAACATCAAACAAAGCTCTCGTCGTGAATGTAAATTCACTAATAAGAACCGAGAAAAGAGCCACGCTTTTTAACCTGTTGCAAGATGAAAACCCTGATGTACTTCTGGCGGGGGAAGCAAAGCTAAACCAGAGACATAAGATAGGGCATAAAATCGACCATATTATACGGAGATCGATCAATCATAAAGTTATATATAGTGGAGAAGTGCGCAGGTCCCGACTGCTGGAAGCCTGTATCGTATGCATACCTTTTCAGCAAGGAAGGCGTTTGTATGCGATTGCGGTCTATGCACTTGAGGAGCACCAACATAACCTATTCATATCAGAGCTCGAGACACCCTTTCGATGCTTACAATTACACCTGGACAAAAACTATTTTATCCTCAGGGGAGATATGAACGCCAAGCATAGAAATTGGGGAAATTATATATCTAATCTGGCGCAAGACAAGCCTTATGACTTGCTAAATAAGGCCAAGACCGGTCCCCGGTTGTAGTGCCGATGATGATGATGATATATCTAATGCCAAAGGAAATCAGTTGGCTGGTTGGTTAGATCAGTATCATATTGAATATAGAACTGACTTACTAGCTACGGAATATTCATCGTTCCCTAGAGGTAGATCGTTCTTAGATATCTTGCTTATTGACTCACGACTGAGACTACTTAAGTTAGTTATCGTGGGACCACATGGAGGTAAACTGGAAACCAAGAGTGTAGTTAAATACCTTGGCCTCTGGCTAGATCAATGTCTGTTCTGCTTTGGCCAAAGCGACGAAAACGTTTGCTATCAAAAGGGGGCTATTTCACAGAGGCCAACTTGACAGCAGGGTAAAAGTTATATGCTACAGGAGGCTAATCAGAGCAATGCTCATATATGGTTGTCCAGTATGGTTTATCATAGGTCCAAATTCGATGGAAAAGATTCGGGCGTTCGAAAGGAAGCGTCTCGGAAGTTGTCTCAGATTATATCGAACACCGGAATTGGACTATAAAAAGTATACATAAATAGGGCCGATAATTTTATGATCAAATTAATCGGAGGACATATTGCGAGAGAAATAAGCTCGTCCAATGACCTAATTTTCGGGGCTTAATATCCAAACACTCTGTACTATGAGAACGTGCGTCGCAACGGTTTTGTTCCACCAGTGGCGTACCTTGATTTGGACATGAAAGGGCTTATACAGGGTAGATCCGGAATTCCGCTTATCTATCATGTAAGTACATCATCCGTAGACGGGCGATTGAGCTACGACCGCGAAGTAACGCGCACCGAAAAAGAGCTCTTGCGCCTCAATGGGGCTATCTCCCACAGAAACCGGGACGATAATATAAAACAGCTTCAACAGTTCTGGTGGTTGAATGCCAAATAAAGACCTGGATATCAATGTCGGTAGATTAACTGTATCATCAGGCAGCTTACACAGACTTCGATTTTCTAGAATTAGGGTAGTATAAGATTTAAGTTAAGTTATTTTAAATAAAGTTTATAAAAAAAAAAACAAAAAAGCAAAAAAACAAAAAAATTGAAGTTAGATTTAAAAAAAAAACAAAAAATAAATTCAACACAGTTTTCCCAATTTTTCTTTGTCATACAAATAGCCATAATCACAGCCACAAACAAAGATCTGTCGCTGAAAGGCAAGTTATACAATTATACAATAGTCATGTAATGTTTAGCTTAGAGCGTCTGCGTAGGACCAGTAAGTTATAATATAGGAGATAATTTAGACTCTAAGAATATAAAACGAAAATAAAAAATGTTGCATAAATGAAAAAATGAAAAAAATGACCAGATACGTGTTTTTAATTTCCGAAAAGCACACTGGTCGCGCTTTGATCGGCTAATAAAAATAGAATTACGCTCCAATGGACGAGATCCACGAACTGACAGGAATCTTCATAATAAGGAAATTGATCATTATCTTTTAATGGTGGACAATATGTTTTCACATCAACCTATAGAGCAAAACAAAAAATGTTGTGCACGAACACTATCTGAACTTTTCATTCACCACATATTTCCAAAAATGCATACACCATGTTATAATAGACACACTTTTAATTTTAGTTTCTTCCAGTGACACTTATTCGAAATGCATCCGACTATCCTAAATGACCTTCACACGATGTAGAACTTCGTCATCTTCAAAACATTTGCAACACAGAGACGTTGTGCAACTCAAAACAAACATCTAAGAACATTACCACACAACGCACACGATTGCACCATTCGCAAATGGCGACGCCGACAAGAAGGAGCATGAGACCCGCAATAGATTTCAATGTTATACGAGCTCAACCGCGACACAATTTACAAGAAATTGTCGCGCTATTTTCGTCCTACTTCGTCGGCCGGAAAGTGTACGCCATTCAAAGATCTCCTTTGCTGATATTGATTTCCGATTTATGACCCAAAACGCCAAAATGAACAAATTTCCCTTTCAACATTTTGGCCTTATCCATCAATTTATCCTCAACTGGGGTGACTCAGATATCTTTTGAAAACACCTCCCGGCAAACGCTTATTTCGAAAAGGCCGAGAGGAATTATTTGTTAACGCAAAAAAAAGAAGCACGCTCTTAAAATGCTAAAGAAATACATAAAACGTTTAAAAAGCGTATCTATGAGTATACAAAGCTACAAATATATTTTGGGGTTTCTAAATAAAGTCTATCGATGTGGGTGGCTTAGCAGATGTATTAAAACTTGGAAACCGCGTGACATCACAGTCCTCCAGCGGCTTTCTAGGTCAGATGGAAAAGAGCTTAATTGTTTCGCAAGGCAGAGAATACTATATGATGGTTCACATCAATCACCTGTAGATACGCAGCGACATGTCAAGAAAATTATTCTGTAATAAAGAGAAAAAAAGAACAGGTGAAGGTTTGAGAATACCACAACTTAATGAAGGATGCGTTCTCAGACATCTGTTGTTCTATTTTTGTGTGGCACAACTGCTATTAATGCCTTTTAGTTATCAAAGCGAAATGAAATAGCAACTCTGGGATGTTTCACACAGAAAATTTATATTGATGTATATTCTTAAACGTGAAATCATGGCGGATAAGAAAGGAACGATTTGTTTTGTTATAAATGGCGCACATGCTAATATTCACATTCCTACTATTATAGGCCATGCTATAGGGTGGGGAAAGAGTTCAGTTAAAATAGGAATTTGAAAACATTGTAAATACCTCCACCTGTTTTTTTTTTCAGAATGGTGTTTCTTTAGTGCATTCTATATTCATATCGTCTAAAATCAGTTTTCGATTATACTGAAAAATTCACGTCATGATCTAGACAAACAATTAACAAAAAACACTAGCCCCTCTGCCCCTCTGCTTCAAGTGGAACGAAACGTAAAACTCGTTACAAATTGTCAACCAATAAATAATCGTTTTTCTACTGATTCGTAGGGCATAAAAGGAGGAAAGGAAAGACAATAAAATGAGTATTGACGAAAAGTGAGTAGAAATCATAGGCAAAGGACGAACCATCCAGGGCGAAGGACGAATAACAAAGTAAATCATTAAAAGCATTAAGGTAAGACAGCAGCAATCATATGGTGAATATTCCTGCCCGGGATTATCTTGGCAGCTGTCTGATACAACAGTACACTTTATACACTTCGTAAGGAGCATTAGACCCCGTTCTTCATTCCCGTATACCACAGGTTTATGCACAAGGGCAGGCTCACAAACATCTTTAAATGTGTTAAAAAAAAAAACATCTTTTGGAAACCTCCAAAAAGTGTAAATAGAGAAGCAAACCAACGCAAGCATGCGCTCTACCAGTTTGGTCTTCGATAATACGAGGGTAGGCTGAAAAGGAATGCACACGTGATTGCAGAACGCGAATGAAATGACTTTTACAAGAGCGCCTGGTGACAAATGGAAGAACATTCCGTTCCGTCTTAATGCGCATACGCAGGCCCGAAGAAAAGCATGACAGGGTGTTCTAGTGCTATGCCAACAGCGTGCTGTTAACGCATTTTTTACTGCTGAAAAAGTGACTCCGACTGAAATTCATAATCGCGTAAAGGTTGTTTAATGTGCTGTTGATAGGTCTACTGTAAATCGATAGGCAATAACATTTCGTGGTAGCGAGCCTGGAAAAGCCATAATTGTTGATGGAACACGCATGGGACGTCCAATCACTGTCACAGACGAAATTCATCCCAAACCCTTCATCGATTTGATTCACAATGGCTTGGGAATCACTCACAGGCGTATCGGAAATCATATTGGAATACCCAAGGAACGTGTCTGCTTTATTATTGAACAATTCATCATCATCATCATCGGCACCGCAACCGGGATCCGGTCTTGGCCTTATTTAGCAAGTCCTGAAGCTTGTTAAATTTTCCACAATAATTTGTTTTTCCGGGCAAGGTTATTAGCCTTGCGCCATTATTGAACAATTGGGCTACATAAAATCTATGGACGATAGGTTCCATGCCGTCTCACAGATGAGAAGAAACAGCATCAATTTGAATGCTGCGAGCAATTTATGCAGCACTATCGTGAGGAGGCAGACGACTTTCTTTTGAAAATAGGATGAGTCATGGGTTTATCATTACCATCCGGAAGAAAAAAAGGCAGAGCACTAAATGCCGACAACCGTCTTCTAGTTTAGATGGTAAGTCGGTCCCAAGGTGAGAAAACAACCTGTCCGCTGTACATTCCGCGATATTGCCGGGAGAAATCGTCGACTAGGTTTCAGATGTATAGCTGATGGCCCGAACTGGCACGGAAATAAGTCATGATGGTGCCTTCTGAAGTAAAGAATTCCGGAGGTAAACTAAGATCATTCGGATCTCCGGAGCGTACTACGTCACAGGGAATATCATGCAAATATTCTGATAAATAACCGAGTTTTAAGAAATTCGTCATTGCGCAATCGGGTCCGCTCCCGAAACAATATCGATGTTCAACTAGTAACGGTATTTTGTAACATTAGGGACATCGGTTCACCAATACGAATGTACACGCAGTCTACCAATATTTGCAAACAGCAGAACCTGATATCCCCGCCTTAACTGAGACCCAGGTCGACTCGTCAACTGACTCGACATATCTTCGTTGCTCAAGATACGATTTCATTTTAAGGATGGAGTCTGCGTCTTCATGCCTTTCGATCTGGCCTGCCAAACAATAGAGGCGTTGGAGCCCAATAACTTGGACATGATGTAGTTGAAAAGTCGTGCTGAAAAATTCTGTCAAATTTCTTTGTAATCTTTACCGCTCTCCGAATAACGATCGACCAGCGACACTTTTCGAACATCTTTCACCCACCATCAACTGGATACAGATCAACCACCCAGCTTCTGAGATAGTCGTCCTTGGTGATTTGAACGTACACAACTCCGGTTGGTTTGTACCGAAGCAACGAACTGACGAGGCTGGCTGGGATGATCGCTGTTAGCAGCAATTTAACTCAAACTGTAGAGGGGAACATACGCGAGTGCCGAATATCCGAGGTGATTATGTGAACACCCTGGATCTGTTTTCAACATCCGAGTTGGGCATTTATACAGACTGCGCCACTGGGAAACTCAGGTCACTGTTTAATATCAGTTGCGCAACCACTTATATTTCATACAAACAACCGACTTAAGCAACTTCACCATGTATGGAGATATGGGGCTGCTAACTGGGACGAAATTTACACGAAATTTCTTCGCGTCCTTTCCGTGGTCGGAGGTATGCTTTGGGGACTCCCATGTTAACGCATACAGGGAGTAGGTTACAGAGAATATTCTTTACATTCCGCATTCCATCAAACGAAAATCATCCGATAGGCCTTGGTTTGATAAAAAATGCGAGCAGGTTACAGCGACAAAAATAGAGCTTTTAAACAATGGCACCGCAATCCCACCGAGGTCAACAGAAAAAATTTTGTCAGGCTCAGAAGCGCATGCAACCAGGCGACTGATACCGCGACGAATGCTAACAATGACAAAGTGACCAATAAACGCCTTAAGCACCCAACTGGTTCGCGTATCTTCTCGTCAATGGCAAAAGCTATCAGAAATAATTTCGCGTCCTCCTCTTTTCCTCGGTTAGTGACGCGCTGCAGGGCATTGATCATGAATTCAAAGGATAACGCCAATGTGCTCACGAACTTATTTTCCGCGAATTCACCTCTTGATGCCGGTCATTTGGAATCAGTAAGAAGACAACCAGCCCTGATGGAATACCAGCAATAGTCCTTTAAAACGGTGCTCCAGAACTGTCGCCGGTTCTTTGCTTATTCTATGCACAGAAGACTTTTCCTACCTGCCGGAAAACCGCTTGAGCTCACCCAATCCCAAAGAAGGGAAAGAAGTGTCTGCTACATTACCGGCTGCTGGCATTACTGCCTATATTATCCAAGGTGATGGAAAAATGCCGAGTTGATTAAATATATGGACTTCTAAATGATCGTCAATACGGATTCCGTGACATGCGGTCCACGGAGACGTTTTTACGCTTATAACTGATATAAGGCAACAGATCTGACTACGAGAACAACAGAGGAATATCATTGGTTCCAACCACATACAAAATATTAACAAATGTCATACTGGCGTGAATAACTACCGGTATGGATTCCGCAGGAACCGGTCACCAAGCGACCACATCTTCGCAGTAAGGCAATTGTTGGAAATGAAGTGGGAATACGGAGAGACGGTACACTAGCTTTTCACTGACTTCAGAAAAGCCTACGACTCTGTCGGAATGCAAAGACTTTACATATTGTAGTCGAGCTGCGAGTCCCGAAAAAATATACCACCCTCATTCAAATCTGGGTGAGTGAAAATAAAGGAAGAGTTAGAAAAAGAAACAATCTTTCAGATTCATTTGAAGTCCGGCTTGGGTTAAACCTTTCACCTTATCTTTTTAACCCTGTGCTCGAGTACTATATATCATCAGTACCAAATGACATTGTAGCGGTTCTGCGAACCCCACAAATCACTGTGGGGTTAAATACTTTTCGCCCAGCTAAGGGAACCATAAATACTGGTGTCCTCAGCCCCACATATCCACAGGCAAGCGGGCCGCATTCCTCTACCAATTCCTCATGCCTGGACGGTTATTGAAGGACACAACATTTGTTTGGTAACCCATTAACTGGGTAAACACAACAGGCCCGGCGCCGACAGCCATAAAAAATCCCACGCGATAAGAATACGGCCAAGAAATGAATAATATTTACTATCTCCTGTTAAGCCGGCGGCAATTCGGTTTTCCTTTATCGAAAGGACCATATCTTTACAAGGTTTGTATATCCTTGTAAGAACTGTGTTGGGTCATTTATTGTTTATCTTCTGTTCCCGCGGCCATAAACGACATGCGAGTAAAATACACAAAGGGATACCGCAGAAGTGTGAAATGCTTAACAATACTCGGTGTAACTTCGGCCACACGGCCAGCAGCGTTCGCGTCTGTATCTCTAGTAATTAAGTGGAAGGGTAGAACAGATAGGATGCGATCCTCTGGAAAGGAGACATCCCCTGGAAGAGACAGGATTCCAGAGGAAGGTGAATTTAAGAGAAAGGGAGAACAATCGGGTAAGTTTCCTTGCTACGGGGGAGTTTTTAGTCAGACTATTAAAAACGTTCAAGGAAGAAAGATCCTCTAGTCGGAAACGGGCAGCCATCCATCACGCCATAATAATTCTGCCGACTGTCACATAATAACGAGAAATAATAAAAGTAAGTTTAAAAAAGTGACTTTCATTTAAACAGTGTTCGACGGTGAACACTTATTCAAAAATCGCGAAATTGGTAACACCGGGATGGTCAGTGTACATACGGTACTCAATCTCCCATAGGTAAAACAGGACTTTACTACTACGGTCCGGACTTCTCCACAGAGCACCGGCTAAGTCGCTTGCTTCGACGTTCTCTCGCTCGGTCACTCCTCGCTCCGTCGTTCGTACATGAAGTTGATCGTAACTAAGTCACTGAGGAGGGAGTAGTGTGAGGTTTCTAACAGATACACACATAGTACACCACCAAATAGTGACGAATAACACAGAAAGAAAATCGAATAAGCTAAAAGCATAGCAATAACAGCAATTCCACATCAGTTGAGTGTATTTGAGTTTAGAAATCGAATTCGTACACGTGGCCGTTAGTCTGATGCTTCAATGCGTCGCTTCTCACTCGTCTCATCGTGTGTTCAATTCATCGTCTACACTACATATAGCTATACGCTATAACATCATGCCGGATTAATCCCGAAACGGAGACACACAAATGGTCACATATGCGGATGACATCTCCGTTTTGGCCAATAATCTAGAAACTGTAAGTAAAAACAGTGAAATCATCATACAAGCGGCAAAAGAGGTGGACCTAGCAATAAATGAAGACAATACAAATTATATTGATTACGACGAGGGTAGGTGAGCCTCAGGGAACACACATAAACATCAGGGGAAAGATATTTGAGAACCTGAAAAAGTTTAAATATCTGGCAACAATACAGACGACCAGTAACGAAATGTCAAAAGAAATAGTTGGTACGCGGTCAGCAAATTGCTAAATCGAAACTGCTGTCACATGATATAAAGCCCCGTAATTTATAGGACCATAACCATTCCGATTCTTCTATACGAATGAGAGACATAGGCGCTTACGAAACGAGAAGAGAACAGATTCCGCGTATTCGAGAATAAAGTTTTAAGGAGTATCTTTGGCGGTAAATATGATGAAGAGTGAAAATAATCAGGTCCCCAAAATTAAGATGGGCCGGACAAGTAGCGAGAATGGGCAATGACAGAACCGTACGTAGAATTCTTGATGGGAGACCAACGGGAAAAAGGCCAATGTGAAGATGGGAGGACAATGTAAGGCGCAACCTTGGGGAGATCGGATCAGACGGCGAAGCGTGGAAGGAGAGTGCACAGGACAGGGAATGATGACGCAGCCGCGTCAGTGAGGTCAAGAACTTCGGGTTCCTGCAGAACAATAATTATGTCATATTTTCAGCAATAAACTTGTAACACTCATCATGATCATCATCAGCACTACAACCGGGATCTGGTCTTGACCTTATTTAGCAAGTCCCGAGGCTTGTGAAATTTTCCATAATATTTTATTTTTCCGGGCAAGGTTATTAGCCTTGCGCCAAAACTTGTAACGCTGGATAGTGAAAATTAAAAACATCTGAAAAAGACAACTCACGTTAAATTCGACTTTAAGTCGTTTGCACTTAAATGAAGAAAAAGAGTAAGGAAAAGGGCGAAAGACCATTCTTTGGATCTGACTTCTAGTCAGAAAAAACCTTAGTAATACATTCGATACCTGATATTCAAAGCTTTCCACATAATTTTTAATTTGTTTAAAATCGGTGACGGGACTAAACCCGCGTGCCTTGCCTTCAACATTTAACTTGTTAGCTACACTCCTCTTACCGGTGTTTGTCTTCCCCCTTACGTGTGATAACATAGACGTACACCAACGCTACAAAACACTAAATCCCATGCGTTTTCTTCACTTCACACTACATTTCTCATCATTTTACGGTTGCAACTTTCATACCCAATATGGCTTGGAAAATTATGTAAACTCGGCGCACTCCCCATAAAAACTTTAAATATCACCCCTTCACACTCCACACTTTCTTTTACAAGACCCATTTATGTTGCACATAAATACTGTTCAATAATTCTATTGCCCTTTATTGATAAGTGTAAGGCTTCCGCAATGATAAGTCACAACCAAACTGTAACCGACAACATGAACTTGAATATCTTATGCTCGGGACGTGATTCGACTTCGATACTCGAACGGTGTGGATTGATAGTAATTATAGCCCATTGGGTTTGGGAAGTGCGACCATCGTCTACAAGTATGACAATTCATTAATTAATATTCGGATGCGACAGTGCCCCTAGACAGGGTATGCGAGCAATTGAGTTGCCTGCCAATTGGAAGCTACTCGCTGGGATGGTCTCGCAATATTAAGGCCAGTAAATGGAAAACAATGGGCCGCCGCACACATCATTTGAGGTTGCACTGCCGCTAGACAATGGCTGGCAAAATGCCGCACGGACCCCTTTTCACAGTTGCGTATTAAGTTCTCGCGTCACTACTGCTGTAACTGAAAATCCAGAATAGGAAGCCGTCGAACGGATGTCACGTCATCCCCAGTTGATGTACTCTACCGAAGGTTGTGTTTCGCAGACGACCTGTATGGAAACTTAGTTGGGGGGGGTCTCAATGAAAGGTGTGAAATGGCAGATGTGCCGCCCACAACCTGACATGCAATTTAAAGGGACGGTCGGCCTTAAAATGACGTACAAACACATCCAATGGATTACGTGGCGCGTAAAATTGTTAAAGTCTTTAATAATCTACTCACGTAAAGCACTTTGATGTTCCATGAAAACACCGCAATACAGGCATTGTGGAAAGAAAAGCCAAAAAAAAATTCACCATGTTACCACAACTACCCATGGCAAGAAGGGAAGTCATCTGAATGATAGCAAGATCGTCTATTATCATATTTTGCAGCATTCACTTCCACTTAAAATTCTTTTACTGCTACTATAAGATAGACAGCCTAATTGAAAAGTGTCAATAGCATTTAGTAACTGAATTATAGCCGAAGAAGGGCCAAACTGCCCGATGCCCTGCTATTGTAAGTTCTCATAATTTTACGAACATAAATATTAAGTTCATTGCCTAAATAGCACGACACCAGATATGTTATCTTAGCTGTCATCCCTACAACTTCCCAGTGGCTAAGAAAGTTGTGTCATGCGTGGGTATACCCGGTTGGCAGCTATGTGAAACTGTGGCGGTCGAGAAATTTGCAATTGTTGTGAAGTGTGGTTTTCCAACTACAACACTACAAAGAAACCTCTTATAAAAATGTACGCAATGGTGTCTGATTTTGATTGCATCATTTCAGAAAACGAACTTTAATATTGATTCGGTTCTCAGTCGTTTCGAAAACATTTCATTTTTCGTGGGAAAGAACACAACTTATTAGTGATTTACTTATTTATATGGATGGGGGCTTGATACCAGTTTGAAAGCATTACATTTCACTTAACAACTACAGGTACGCTTTCCGTAGATGTGTTTTGAACTATTAAAGATTTGTTTACATGCGAAGGACCTTATTTATACTCCTAGAGCATGGTGCGTCATCTAGTTTATGGTCACCTATTAAACCGAATAAAAAAGTTTTATTCGTTATAGACCTATATTTTCTACCTAAAACCAAAAATCGAAAGACTGTACAGGTGGGGTCCATTGATATCATTTGTATATTTGAGCAGCACATTTGATATTTTTAGCAATTTTGCGCACGATTTTTGAAGAGCTTTGAAAGTGAATGGAACGTCGCCGGTGGGTGCACAAATTATTGTTAATTAGTTCATAAATTTGCTTGAAGTATTACGCACTCTTTGTGGGCGGAGGTGGTTCGGCCAATCTATAAAGTTGTTCAAGTGTCAGTCATTCGCTTACAATACGATACCGCTTCGAAATGTACAAAATTAAAATTCCATAACGATCATCAAAAGTGTATTTAAAGGCGGAACAAGGTGCAATCAGCCAACCTCAGATGACGTAGAGGCCACAAATTTATTCCAGTTCAAATGGATGTGCATGTCACATCGCTTCTGAATCCCGGTATACAATGCTATGTAATAGATTCCTTTAAATGCTATGTAATAGATTCTTTTTGAACAATTTTCGATGGCAGTCATTTCCATTCTATCCCAAATTCTAGAAGCTACATTGTTATATCGTTGACGTAAGTTCTTAATTAAGAAATGAATGTTATTGATATTAAAACAATTTATAATTCGGTTAGTTTAGACACACACCTGTTGTACCTTCAAATGTTGCAAGGAGCACGATCACATTACCCCAAGGGAACCCCCTCCTTCGACAATTGTACAATAAACAATCCACAATAACACAATTCAGTTGTTTATGCAATAGTCAGTGTTGGTATATCACCTAAAAAGGAGTTCTATCGCTTCCGGATAACAATGTATTAAGGGATTTCCAAAAAATGTAATTTTCAGCACAATTTTCTTGTATCGATATGTTTAGTTTAGCGTCATTCAAATATCAGCAATGACGTACATCTAAGCTTAGGTAAGTCAGCCTCCACAAGGACCCACAGAGCCATCGATGCGATTGTCTTCATATTCAAAACAATCTAGGGGCATCAGAAGGCAACGAATCAATGTGGTCGTCACAAACATCTCCATGGCATTCTATAAAACCTTCTTTAAACCGCAAATGTTAAGTATTTATGTGTATGACGGGCTCTGGGTCCTTCACCGCGAACGTCGTGATTCAACTACCGTGCTTTGAACTCTTAATTAATTCGAAGGACATGAATATATGAATACCTTACAACTCGATTAATTTAGATTCTATCAGTGAACCATCTCTCGTTAAGTAAACTATATTGACATTGGTACATATATTACCTTTGCAAAATGCAAGGTTTTGAAATCTCAAACACTTCTTTAATTTATTTAATTTATTCGACTATTATTATGTATACGAGGTATAAATAAATGATGCCTGTAATCTTATCTTTATCGTCATCATCATCGGCACTACAACCGGGATCCGGTCTTGGCCTTATTTAGCGAGTCTCTCCTCCGGTATCCGGTCCATATCTGAGAATTGTTAAATTGTCCATAATAATTTGTTTTTCCGGGCAAGGCCATTAGCCTTGCGCCAGCCATTTCTTTATATGGCCTTCATATGATCGCAAATCACTTCTTAATTTTTTTTAACAAGTCCGCCTTTTAAGATGGCCTTGCATTAAATACTATCAATACTTAACAATCAGGTGACTGGTATCTTTGCAATCAATATCAATCGACGTCGCTACTCTAACTCAACTCGATACTTATATCAAAATCAAATACACAAACCAATACTCTGACCGCCCCCTGACAGTGTTTTTAAAATGCATTTTACACTTCGCCCGATATCTCACAACATTTAACCGGCAAAGGTTTTTCTCCAAACAGTCCTGTGAGTAGGGCGTTAGAATATACTCACAGCTAGGCCGGCTTGTCGTAAGAGGCGACTAAAGGCCGAGTGGTAGCCGGGGTCCCGAACGCCCTGTGCGCCCGGTGAAATACCACCCCATCAAGCTTTAGGCTCCGTGAAATGGTCGGGAGAAATCCCTGGCCATCTTTCGGAGCTTGGCTGATGGACCGGTTCGAGAAAAGGTTGGTTAGGTGGTAGTCGGTCCCAAGGTGAGATACCACCCCGTCACGCTGTATATACCGCGATATCGTCGAGAGAAATCTTCGACGGTGTTTCGGATGTGTGGCTGATGGCCCGTACTGACACGGTGATAAGTCATGATGGTACGTTCTGATATAAAGAATTCCGGAGGTAAACTAGTCTCCCATTCGGATCTCCGGGGGGGGGGGGACTATGTCAGGGGGAACATCATGCAGATATCATGATAAATAATGGAACTTTATAAGGTTCGTCATCGCATAACCGGCTTCGCTCTCGACTGGTGACGGCTTTTTGTAACATCAGGGGCATCGGTTTCGCCAATACGAATGTAAACGCCGTCCACCAATATTTGCAAACAACGAAACCTGATATCCTTGCCCTAACTGAGACCCAGGTCGATTCGTCAACTGATTCAACATATCTTCGTTCCTCAGGATACGACTTACATTCCGTTTTAAGGGAGGAGTCTGCGTCTTCGCGCGGTCCAATCTGGCTTGCCAGAGAATGGAGGCGTTGGAAACCAATAATATGGACATCATATGGTTGAGGGTCGTGCTGAGGAATTCCGTTAAATTTCTTTGTTGTCTTTACCGCTCCCCGAATGACGATTGACCGGCGACATTTTTCGAACATCTTTTACATACTGTCGACTGGATACAGATCAACCACCCAGCTTCAGAAATTGTTGTCCTTGGCGATTTTAATGTGCACAATTCCGGCTGGTTGTTACATTCTAACAAAACCGACGAGGCTGGGAGGCTGACGGAGATGTTTGCCGTAAGTCACATCTTGACCCAACTCGTGGGGGAAGCAACGCGAATGCTGGATGCCCGAGGCGATTATGCGAACACCCTGGATCTGTTTTTGACATCCGAACCGAGTGTTTATACCGTAGAGGTTTCTGCGCCACTGGGAAACTCAGATCACTGCTTGGTATCTGTGGCGCAAGCATTTGCATCATCATCATCATCATCGGCACTACAGCCGGGAACCGGTCTTG
This sequence comes from Microdon myrmicae, assembly GCA_963931805.1. Lineage (NCBI taxonomy): Eukaryota > Metazoa > Arthropoda > Insecta > Diptera > Syrphidae > Microdon > Microdon myrmicae. The sequence goes on along the minus strand of OZ007497.1, from coordinate 2,384,756 downwards.
GCCTTATTTAGCAAGTCCTGAGGCTTGTTAAATTTTCCATAATGATTTGTTTTTTTCCGGGCAAGGTCATTAGTCTTGCACCAGAGGCTCCCCGGCGGGGAATCGAACCCCGGTCTCCCACGTGGCAGGCGGGTATACTAACCACTATACTATCGCGGAGCCCATTTGCATATCAAGCGAATAACCGACCTAGGCAGCTTCGCCATGTATGGAAGTATGGGGCTGCTAACTAGGACGATTTGCGAGATTTCTTCGCATCCTTTCCATAGTCTGAGGTGTGCTTCGGAAACTCCGATGTTACGGCTTGCGCCGAGTCGGTATCAGAGGTTATTCTTCTGGGGATGGAGATGTATATTCCACATTCCATCAAACGAAGTTCGCGTGATAAACCTTGGCTTGATAAAAAATGCGAGCTGATTACAGCGGTAAAAAATACAGTTTTTAAGCAATGGCGATCCAATCCCACCGATGTTAACAGAACGAATTTTGTTGGAATCAGAAACGCGTACAACCAGGCAATTGATACCGCGAAGAAAGCTCACAACGACAGGGTGATCAATAAGCTCCTTCGGTGCCCAACTGGTTCGCGCTCCATGTGGTCAATGGCAAAGGCTGTCAGCAGTAACTTCGCATCCTCCTCTTTCCCCCCGTTGATGACAGACAGTGGGACGTTGGTAACGAATTCAAAGGATAAAGCTAATCTGTTCGCGAATTTGTTTTCCGCGAATTCCCGAAAACGGGAAAAAAGTGTCTCCCACAAAATTACCGTCCAATAGCATTACTGTCAATTTTATCTAAGGTAATGGAAAAAGTCATAAATACAGAGTTAGTTAAGTATTTGGAGTGCAACGGACCTCTGAATGATCGTCAATACGGATTCCGTGGCAGGCGGTCCACGGGAGACCTTTTGACACTTATAACCGATATATGGACATCTGCGATTGAACGGCATGGTGAGTCAAGGGCGGTCGCATTGGATATCTCCAAGGCTTTTGACCGTGTCTGGCACGAAGCATTGCTGAGCAAACTTCGTTCATATGGACTTTCCCAACAACTTTGCCACTGGACGAGGAGCTTCTTCGAGAATCGATCGATCCGGGTTGTTGTGGACGGCGAGTGTTCGGATCTGTATCCTGTTAATTCGCGGGTGCCCCAAGGTTGTATTTTGGCTCCAACCTTGTTCTTGCTTCACATAAATGTTTTTTGGAGACAGCGGATAACAAAGTGTTCAGTTTTGCGAATGATAGTACGCTTGTTTCCTCCTTTTCGAGTGTTCGGCCGATTGGTGCATCTGCGTCGCATCAGCTCAGATGTAGACAGATTGACTCTCTGAATCAGGATCTAGATAGGGTCCTGCAGTGGGGAAGGGCCAATCTCGTAGACTTCAATGCAGCGAAGACACAATATACAACATTCACAAAGAAAACTGGATCATCGGTTCCACAGCTGATGATGAATCGCCGGGCCCTCGGGGCTGGGGAAAGTTTGAAATTGCTCGGCGTCACGGTCTGTGGGAATGTATCATAGCATAAACACGTGTCGAGTATCGCCAGGTCAGCCTCAGGAAAACGGAGTTATCTTTTTAGAGCCAAGAAATATTTTACTCCGGCCCAACTTCTTCTCCTATATAAATCCCAAATTAGACCCGCGCTCGAATATTGCTCTCATGTTTGGAGCTCAGCTCCTAAACATACCCTTGACCCACTTGAGAGTATACAGAGACGAGCAATCCGACTGATCGGGGACTCGGCGCTGACGTCGGGACTACAGTCGCTATCACATCGAAGGCGCGTAGCCGACCTCTGTTTGTTTTACAGATATTATCACGGGTGCTGTTCTTCGGAGATTCTTGGCATTGTTCCACGCAATTCGGTCTACATGCGTTCCACAAGACAATCCGACAGATCGCACCCGTTTGTGGTTCATCTCCCGATGGCGCGAACATCCCTGCATCAGAACTCGTTCCGTTACAGAGCGGGGAAGCTGTGGAACTCCCTTCCTACGCGAGTGTTCTCGGAACGTTACAACTTGCGACTGTTCAAAAAGAACTGCAACAGTTAATTGATGGCATCTCGGGGCGCCCACTCGGCGCTATAGGTTCGCCTCTCCCAAGAGCAGTCTAATTAAAAAAAAAAAGTGAAAAGACTCGACTTAATCCGATCGATAAAAAGAGGTAGCAATAACAAAATGTATATGATTATATGATTAATCTCTCACCTAGATTTAAAAAAATGTTGTGTACAACAGTGTGTCCTTCTACTGCTAGTCCATACTACCTCATATATAGTTTAGCTTCCATAGAAAACTGGACCTAAACTTCTAAATTAATTGAGTTCAATTTACTCGTTTGATACGGGGATACCGAAGTAGTCGTAATCAACATGGGTAATCACACGATAAAACCTTGCGAGGCGCATCGCGAATTAAGTTTGCACTAACTACTAATGTTAGATACTGCATCTGTCTCGGTTTTACAAGAAAACATGAAGATACACCCTCGCCAGTGGGTTTTATTCTAATTTCACGAGGTACTTGCTGAGTTTTGTATTTCCAAGAAGAACCCAGATACATAAGACCTTTCCTGCACTTAGATATTGAAGTATGGTAATTGACGAAGTTAGATAAAAATGTTCATTGTCATTTCGAACCGAAGACTCTTCGCACAGTTATCGGTTCTGTTCATATAAATGGAATTCGGGGGAGGGATGCCTTGTAATCCTATGAGGTATACAATAACGTCGACTTGGCCAGGATGACCCGCCACCACCGTATTCAGCCTTGTAAAATAGATGAATATGGTGCGAAACTTCTAGCTCTCTAGCCCAAACAGTCCCAAGTCAAACTGTAGCAGCAGTACGTAAGCGAAGAGAAGTTATTAGTATGTTCGATTTTTTTAAACATCGAAGTTGTTCAACTTTCAGAATACCATAAAAAAACGGCCATATAATGATATTGTATTCACATGCAACCAGAAACGATTTATCATAGAGCCAACTAACCGTGATTGATGTAGCACATCGTAATACAATGACAACTAACGAGTAGTTCTATTTTTTCTAGGCTTTCATTAAAATTCAACGAATTTTATTCTTCATTTCCAGTCATCCTTTGCTACTTATACGAGGGTTGCCTCTTATGTTTCGGGATTTGGCAACCTTAGCGTTGCAATCCGGCAATTGACAGCTCTGTCGTAAAGTTGGACATTTTTGAGGTTATACGCACTCAGAACGTTTTGACATACGAGCGCTATTTGTGTTGTTTACAGTAACTTAAAAGATTCATCTCGGCCCAAAAATGGAATTAAATCGTCAACATTTTCGTTCGATTATTTTTTACAACTTTCGGCGTGGATTAACTCAGCAACAATGCATGGATGAACTTAATTTAATTTTTGGCGATGAAGCTCCATCAAGGACCAGTGTTTATCGATGGTATGGTGAATTCAATCGTGGTCGTAGTTCACTCCAAGATGAATTTCGTGAAGGTCGTCCAAAATCAGTTGTTGTTCCGAAAACCATTGATGCTGTGCGCGACTGATATTGGAAGATCGTCATGTGACCTATCGTGAGATTGAGACAACCTTAGGCGTTAGTGGGACCAGCATACATTCAATATTGCATAAACATTTGACTGTCAAAAAAATTTGTTCACGTTGGATCCCACACAATTTGTCAATCGCCCAAAAAAAAGGCTCGTGTCAATTGGTCGAAAGAAATGCTCAAAAAATACGGTCGCGGTGCTTCGAAACACGTCTATGACACCGTGACAGGTGATGAATCGTGGATTTACGCGTATGAGCCCGAAAGTAAACAGCAGTCGACTGTCTGGGTGTTTCAAGATGAACCTTCGCGCACGAAGCATTCCAAGCAAATGGTCGCCTGTTTTTTCGGAAAAACTGGACATGTCGCAACCGTACCACTAGAATAACGCAGAACAGTCAATTCTGAGTGGTACACAACCATTTGTTTACCAGTTGTCTTCCAAGAAATCAGGAAAACCAACCGCCGAAGACGGATCACTCTTCACCACGACAATGGGAGCTCTCACACATCGGCTGCGACAACTGCATTTTTGAGCACCCAAAACATCGATTTGATGGGTCATCCGCCGTATAGTCCTGACTTGGCACCGAATGACTTCTTTTTATTCCCGTACGTAAAAAACAAACTGAGAGGTCAACGTTTTTCGACACCTGAAGAAGCGGTTGCTGCATTCAGAATGCATGTGTTGGAGATACCTCAATCAGAGTGGCAAAAGTGCTTCGACAATTGGTTCAAACGCATGCAAAAGTGTATAGATCTTCATGGGGAATATTTTGAAAAACAATAAAGTGATTTTCGATGATCAATATTTGTTTTGTTCTCTAATCCCGAAATATAAAAGGCAACCCTCGTAGTGGATTAATCGCGTGTAAATTTATAAAAAGTATTAATCCCGCCTTGTTGTTTAGTGTTGAAACTCGTAAAGCTTGACTTTCACTACCGCGCAGTATTAGAGGGTTTTCAACTTACCACCACCAGCATCCCATAAGCAGTTGTCAGTTCTGCAGTTCTCCTCAGTGTGTTGCTTAGAATCAAACAATGAGTACTCTACGGAATCGTCGAATTCGTCAATAACTACCGGGCTTTGTTGGAACCAAAACCTCGTCTTTGCTGTTGCGTCCTCATTGGCTGGTATTCGTTTTTTTCTTTTCCACGTAAAATCGCATCTTCTTTCATTGTCGCTCACGAATTGCACTTCAATTTTGCGAAAGTCACCGTAATTAATGCAGCACGTTACCTCGAAAGTCTGAAGGTCATTCCAACAGCATGTAGCATTGCCTTCTCGATTTGCCGCGACTTTTGTTCGAAATTTTATTTTGCGTATAGGACGGGGGTGATGGTAACCGCTGCGCGTTCTGCCCCGATGCATTCTGCCAGCTGGCGTTAGACATTTTATTGCCACTTTACAACTGACATCCGGCGGGCCACTGTCTAAATATCCGAATACACGAAAAATTTGTCACCATGGGCTTTACGTAACAAGAACTTTGCTTTCTTAACCTAGAGAGACATCACTAGGGCACTATGTGCATTTGTCACACTTATAACGATGCGGCTGTCGGCTGATTCGTTGGTTTCAAATGTATTAGCATCACGCGCGCAAAAGACTTCCCCGATTGGAAAATATTATTTACCTCAGTCCAATGTGAACAGAAAAGCCATTCTCGACTGACGATCATTCGAAAATATTTTTCGCTATTCGCCCCGAACGTCCAGTATAACGTTTCGATTTAGAGAGTCAGAGAGCAGGGTATTCTCGCAAGCTCTTACGTTGGGCACGGGATCGCATCGCGAATACGTAATTAATTACAAGAGATACGCAATTGGCACTAAACGTCCTGATAAGTCCCCAGTAACAAATTAAAAGTGTTCTTTTCCTTTTTTCGAGATAGCTATCTAAGTAGTGTCTTCATTAGGGTACGCACGCAGAGTGTCTGTGCGAAGAGAGCGACGAAAGCATGCTGCGGTGCAACCCTGAACATATTATGTGGCTACGGAAAAGATATGTTTTCTTACCGTGTGGAAAGGCGATGTGGGCGCCAAGCTTTTTCCCCATTTGCTTTTGATTAATGGACGAAACGCCAGTGGTTTGGACACACCAGCCAGGAAGCCAAGGGATCAATAGAAGATCACTTGTGGGAGATGCCTATCTGCGTTTCTGTGGATGTTAGAACATTATATTGTTGATGCTGTGGGCAAAGAGTTCTAATTTTGGATATGGGACTGACTGTGTCTCTCATCGGTTATGTTTCATCAAGAATGTAGCCAATAAAACATGACCTAAGCTTTTAACAGTCTGTGAACACTTGGCACATTCTGTTAGGTTCCGATGGATATTCGTATGTCCAAATCAGGTATCAAATATGATTAACAAGTTTCTTAGCGATATTTTACATTATTTTACGCATGATCTTATAAACGTGGGCTTGCACCCGTGTTAAAAAAGTATCCCAAAAACATAAGCAAACTAGACATCATTCAACAAATAACAACAGCACTTTTTTTACAGTTTCTCATCATCAAATTTTTTCAAAACAGACTCGCGCAACAAGGAGGCTGGCCTCGGATTCCGGAGGTGCGGCCCCATTAATAAGTAAGTTATACATCCTGGCTAGATGAATTGCTTTGGCCGATGCTAACGTTCCGTTTTTTTTTTTGTTACAATCTTTTGGAGTCAGAACTTTGCACGCGTACTAACTGAATATAAATTTGATATCCATCTTACTTGCATCGAAGCCTTGAGCCAAAAAGTATAGCAACCGCTATTTATATCGTTGTTTTTTCGATGCTCTCTATCCCATCATCATCGGCCCTACAACTGGGATCCGGTCTTGGCCTTACTTAGGAAGTCTCTCCACCAGTATCCGGGCCATATCCGAGACTTGCTAAATTGTCCATAATAGTTCGTTTTTCCGGGCAAGGTTATTAGCCTTGCGCCAACTCTCTATCTACACATGACAAAAGTATAAGTTTATTAGTCTAATATTTTCACTGTATAAAAAAAAAAACAATTATAATATAGGAAATCCTAAAATCATTCGACTACTACTATTATTTATTGGTCTAATAAATCATCATCCGACGTCATTCGGAATCACATTATAAAAAATATATCAGATATACTGTTTAATTTTGTAAATCACGATATGGTGTGTGTGTTTTAAAACCGAACAATTTTACGTTTTTATATAACACTAGCTGAAGTCCGAAAACTTCTATAACGTTGTGTGTAAACCTATTAGAAATAAAATAACAAGTGCTTGTCATGGATTAAGCTATATATATGTTTGAGTTGCAATCGAACATGTGTGGTAATATGTGAAAGTATGTTCACATAATATCCAGCTGTTCGATCACCAATTGTTCCGAAACTCCCAGAGCCTATAAATTCACTAGATGTTTGGTTGTATACGATTTTTGTTGGTATCGTTTTATATTTTTCTTTCTCGCACATGCGCAGCTGTAGTGATCCTAAATCACTACTCCCATCCAATCCCCATTATTATCTATAATCCCAACCTTCTTACCATAGTGAATCATACGAGCGATAAATGAAACCAAAAGTTAATTTGTCGCACATTGATTCAATTCGCATTCCAAATCTAAATATTTATTATTTATTGGCCTGTAGGAACCCGGAAGTTCATGACCTCACCGACTCGACTCCGCCATTGTTCCCTGTCCTGTGCACTCACCTTCCACGCCCGACCATCTGATCCGATCTCCTCAAGGTCAAACCTAATATTGTCCTCCCATCTCCGTAGCGGCCGTCCTACCGGTCTCTTTCCCGTTGGTTTAACGTCAAGAATTCTACGCACGGTGCCCATTCGCGCCACGTGTCCGGCCTATCTTAATCTTCGCGTCCAAATTCCAAATCTAAATGCATTTCATAATTTCCTCCCGGGAATTTGGTCAACCAAATTCCCACCCACTTCCTAGAACCCCATTCCAATTGAAGCACACACAAAATCTTGCTTCTTGGAATTTTTATATAAAATTTTTAACAAATCTCTGTTGCCACGGAGTATAAAAAAGCGGCGCATTTCGGATTCGTGATCAGTGTTCGAGTGAATGGAAAGCTTCCTCGAACTTTCAACACCGCTGCAGGCGAACCCCAGGGCTGTATTCTAGGCCCCATCTTATTTGTTATCTACACCTGTGGACCAGAGTAAAGCAGATATGCTATGTGGATGACGTCCTAGTATACACGTCATCTAAAAGCCCTAAACTCGCAACAGCATTCCCCTCTATAATAGAGGATTTCTGGACACATCCCATAAGGTATACTGCTAACATACCACACACACACGGGCGCACAGTACAAGGCTGCACAAACATACACAAACACCGACTAAAGCGCAGATCATCAGACGCCAACCTACCAGTCTTGTACGATTTCTTTCCCACCATCCCTACATCCAAGTAATTAGAAAACACCTGAACTAACCTCCACACTATCCTTAGATACCTCCCCCTTTTTTTTTCTGATTTCTCGAGACCGATCCCAGCATTGTCACGGATGTGGGTGATTCTGGTTATCGCACGATGACCAGAAGACATAGACAAGATGAAGGACACATCTGTCCTTATCTCGCCAAAGTCGGACTCTCGCCACCCATTTTTTTTCGAGATCAGTCGAAATCATAAGGGCCGAACTACGGTCAAAGACATTAAGAAAGAATAAAGGCATTTGAAATAAAACGTAAGTAAAATATATAGCCTTTCCTTTGATCATCCGTCTGTGGCGGGTAACATCACCACATCAACGGTGAGAATTGTGATTCGGTCAACCTCAACAATCAAGGCTCTCAACACCACGGGCCAAAAGAGCCGGAAGCCATGCCACGAGGGAAGCCATGCCACGAGGGAAGCTATAAGACAGCTTGGCTAATAAGGACCCGCAGCACCCGCGGGACTAGGGTAAGAAAAAACAATCTCAAAAATATAACCTCCACACAGCCAATAGCAGGGATGGGCGAATATAGAATTTCGTTAACAATGCAGGATCACAACTTGTTTTCTCGAATGACTTGCATGTACACATAGGTGTACTATGTTCTATTCTGTACATATTTTCTTGCCTTTTCTCACCCACGTTGCGTCTTCCGTAATAAGATTATTTATCATCATCATCATCGGCACTACAACCGGGATCCGGTCTTTGCCTTATTTAGCAAGTCCCGAGGCTTGTTAAATTTTCCATAATAATTTGTTTTTCCGGGCAAAGTTATTAACCTTGCGCCAACAAGAGTATTTATAATAACATTTAATACTTCTGCTATGGCAGTCTTTCGAGAAAATGTTCTATATCTCATCAGACCTGCGACTGTGTAATAAATGACCGAATTCAGGGCACATATGGGATATTCTGATTTCAGAGAACACGCTCTCCAATTAATGATGAGAATTATTTTTATAAGTATTAATATTTTTATTTTATTAATCAAATATAAAAGGTAATTTCTTTATATATATTTTTTTTGAATAATGTTACACACTAACTATACCATCAACATTTTTCAATATAGTCTCCTGTGTGATCTACACACTTTTGCCGCCGATTTGGAAGCTTTAATATCCCTTGTTCGTAGAAAGATTTAGAGCGAGCTGTTAGCCAATTGCGCACGTGCTCCTCGACTTCTTCATTACTTTCGAATTTTATTCCTCCAAGTGATTTCTTTAAGGGCGCGGACAAAAAATAGTCACGGGGAGACAAGTCTGGATTATAAGAAGGGTGTTCAAGGTTTTCACAGCCTATTTCTTCCAATGTATGTATCAAGGACGTGGTGTGAGGCCTGGGGTTGTCAAAAAGAAGGATGACAGCTCGAATGGGTATACTTCGTCTTTTGTTTCGATATAGAGATTTTCCATAGCTGACACCCACTTCTGATGAGATTTCTCCAAGAATTAAGCGGCGATCATTTTCAATAAACTCTCGAACGCCACGGATGTTGACATCTGTACGGCTTGTTCTTGGGTGTCGATCATGACTTTCGTTTTCGATACGTTGTGGCCCACGTATACACGCAATTCTGAGACAGTTTGTCATCACCAAACTGTGTCTTCAATCGAGAAAAAATATCCGAGGATATAAGGCCTTCATTTGTTATAAATTTTATAATAATCCGTATGTACTTCTTACTCGCTCATGGGTGTACTGAATACAAAAGTCGAGCGCGACCGCTACCCAAGCCAGTTCCCCTACTCCCCATAAAGCAAACAACAGCCACGCACAAGATTATCTAGTTCGCAACATGTAAAATTGCCCTCGTACTCCATCCAATTTTTACTAGCTTATTTCAATATTGACATCGTGTGAGATGGAGTTGTGTATAGTGTTGTTTAGCGCGAGTTTTTCATATTTAGGACTCATTAGTCCAACCTAAACAAACATTTGAATGCACTTTATACCTAAAGCAAAGTTATATTCATGGCATTACTCTTTCCGGTTTTTTTTTTTCCTTTTGCGCATCTGCTACATTCCCGGCATCATCATCATCATCATCATCGGCACTACAACCGGGAACCGGTCTTGGCCTTATTTAGCATGTCCTGAGGCTTGTTGAATTTTCCATAATGATTTGTTTTTTCCGGGCAAGGTCATTAGTCTTGCGCCAGAGGCTCCCCGAAGGGGAATCGAACCCCGGTCTCCCGCGCGACTGGCGGGTATACTAACCATTATACTATCGAGGAGCCTAGTTAAGTTAGAGTAATGCCATTAAGTTATATTCATGGCATTACTCTTTCCGGTTTTTTTTTTCCTTTTGCGCATCTGCTACATTCCCGGCATATCTTTCATTTATTAATGGCGTTGTAGTATGGCAGTAGCGCAATATTCATTTCCCATGTGAGCTCTCTCTGCAGCACTACAGTGAATCATGAGGTAAATGCACAACTCCTTTAGCGGTCATTTTCTCTCACCCATTTGCGACCTCAGCATAAATCAGACTCCGAGACGGTATCGTTCTTTTATTCCGAGCATTTCTACATGTGTAAAATTCGTGGCTTAAGGTGCAATATTTCAACCTATAAATTTAGTTGCAGACCAACAATTTGTTAGCTAGGCGAAATTAAAATAGTTGTTAACATATATATATATTAACGTTCCTGAACACAAGCTATTGCCCCTATCCCTCCGACGGCATAACATACCAACGGTATTACTTATAAACTTCTAACACTATCTCGACATTTAATTCCCCGTGTTTTGTAGGCATATCATTTAACATTTTTATTATCTATAACATAATTGGCATTACTAAACAATTGCTACCACGTTATGATAAATACAATTATCTATAACTACATCAGATATGAACTTGGCCCATCTAAAGCGTTTAATTTGTCTCTTGTATAATGAGGTTCTGGGGGGATGGGAGCGAACATACAGGGTAAGGTACCTGCTTTCAACCCGGCGAAGGCCAGGACGATTCTTGTCCCTGTTCAATCCAAATTGGCATTCAGTCCCCACTTGACACCCCTGGATAGCTACTGTGGCACCCGCCAAGGAGTGAACCAATGCATGCAGCGACATCCTGAGAAAGGTTGGCGCAAGGCTAATAACCTTGCTCGGAAAAACAAATTATTATGGACAATTTAACAAGTCTCGGATAAAGATACCGGTGGAGAGACTTGCTAAATAAGGCCAAGACCGGTTGCCGGTTGTAATGCCGATGATAATGAGGTTCTAAATGACTCTTTGCATTAATATTATGATTACAACCTTTAACAGCAGGATTGATATAACCTTTGGAACAATCTTAACAAGCCTTTTGATAATTTTTGATATAATTGACTAGAATTGATCACAAGATCAATTCTAATTCTACCCATTAACATTATTTAAAAAAAATATTGATTACATTGAATTATTTTATTTGACTGCATATGTATTTTTTTTTTTTTTTTAAATTAGACTTCTCTCGGGAGAGGCGAACCTATAGCGTCGAGTGGGCGCCCCGAGATGCCATCAAATAACTGTTGCAGTTCTTTTTGAACAGTTGCAGGTTGTAATGCATGTTTCATTGAAGAATTTCGGATTACTCTATGTTCCAGCTAATACCATCTACACGCGTATTTACTACGTAGCTGTATCAATAAAGTCTGTGAAAGCCGAAAAAGACATATATACTTTACATATATACTTATTACATGTGGAAACAATCCCTTTAGTGGACCAAAGCCCGTATGTATAAAAAATAAATTAACAAGCAATATTGTGCAAGCAGATGTAGGTTTAACACTAGAGTGTTATTTTTTTTTCAATAAAAACGTCATTAAATTATTTAAAAAAAAAACCCTGTGGCGGAGGAACAATTACCATTCCAACTTTACAAGTTTACAAACATCAGGCCATGAATGCTTTTCAATTAAAAATTTGTTTATTTCTACCCTAAAATTTTAATTTTGCATTTAACTTAAAACCACACTGTGATACCTTATCCCATGGTATCAACAACACAGAACAAAATCTCCAAAGCCTTTCTTTAATTAATCACAAATATAGTAGTGCATAATGATGTTTTGATCATATATGTAAAACAGTGTGACTCAACTCTGTATTAAACGTATACCGACCCCGCATCACCTTAAAAGATTTGGCATGTCATCACCGGCTTGGTCAAATACTTTCACTCTTAGACTTTCAACAAACCCAAATAGGGAGCTTACGTCGTTGAAATTCGTTAAAATATGTCTTCTTACACAATACACATGAATAAAATATCACAAGATTAAATAAAAGAGCTATTTCCAAGTTTGATAAAACGAAATGACCCTCGATCGAACCTAAGCAGTACTACATGAAAGCACAATCCGCGTAACACAGCCGTGCGTAAAACTTCATTTCACGAAAAGAATATCGGATGAAATTGGAACTGTATCGCACCTTCAATCACCATAGACACTTCCAGCAGCAGAAAGTGTGTCTTGTCTTTGAAATGTAAACTTTTTAACGAGGGCAACTCTTTCAGCTCAGTGATATAATTACCAGATGGATTCTTATAATTTTATTATATTAGCAAATGCCATTTTAAGATATTCCTAAAATTACCGCACTAGTAACAAAGTAAATCATATAAATTCCGTGGAAAATGTATATAAAATGATGTGAAAAAGTGTACGTAATTACTATAGTAATTAATTAGAAAACGTTTAACTATGTTATATTGCCAAGCGGTTCAAAATAAATTTCATTAAAGAATGGTTTTAGAGCCTCAGCCGGTTCAGAAATTTGCTGCAAATTTTACAAGACTACATAAAAGTTTATTACTCGACAGCTGACGCTGCATTGGAATAATTTAAACACAGACTATGACTGTCGTGAAAAGATATCCTCTCAGCCCTTAGCAAAAGTCACTTTAAGATTTTTTCTAAAATTATTGTATACATATATTGCTGATGTCCAAATTTCACGGTTTAGTTTCTTGGTTCGTCTTACTAGCATTCTTTGAATAGACATTCTTCTCTACAGTAACATGCTTTTGTAAATTTCCTTCACTGCGATTACTCGTAGTTTTGTGATCTACAGTGTTTATTCAAAGTTTTTTCCTCGAAACCGCAATTTAACGGCTTAAAATATTTAAAAATCTAAATGAAATATGCATGTTTTTAAATATATCATAATATGCGGTCTTACATCTTCGACTGAATACATTTTCTCTGAGTCGAAGGAAAGTGCTCGGAAAGCAACACCTACCGCAGAGGGATGGAACATTATCATATAAACGTAAATACAAGAAACTGAAAGATTCATAATGTTTTTCTAACAATTTACAAGGTCTACTAATCTTTAAATATCACGACCTTTGTCTTGTGCATGGATCAACAAATATGGTCACCTCACGTTCCCAAATTAGCTGCATGAAAAATAAAATTCAGTCATCCAGAGGAAGCAGTGATTAATCGATGGTCTCGCATAATCATCAATCACTTCCCAGATGAACGGCGATTAAAGAGAAATTACGATCGATTATTATTACCGAAGATACATTTGATTCATTATTTCTCCTCGGCAGTCTGGCTTTTCATTGATACAATTATTTGTATAACCCGTGGACCCTGCTGCCATTGAACTTGGAAATCTTAGTCGATGTGCAATTATTTTGAATTGCTTTGGCGAATAAATTTAAGTAAAAAAAGTTAGCAGTGGACTGTTGCTGATAATGCTAACTATGTCCGATCAATTATATCGAACAATCAAAAGAACTAAAATCTTTTCCTGCGACATTTTCCCACCAAAAAAAAACAAAAATCGAAAGAGCAGATAATGAAAAGTAGTAAGTCATTTGTTGCGATTGTGAAAGCAAGAGGAAAGTTTGATACTAATTTTAATTTTAGATCTAAGTTCACATTATTATCTTTAAGTTGCCGACTGTAAATTAGTTTCTAATAATGCATTAACTCATTTTGAAGAACACGTTACATGCAAAAAAAAAATGAATGGCTTTGAAAATCGTGTGAAGTTAAAGACTCAGAATGAATTCCAAGCTCCACAATTAACCACAATATTAAAGGAATAAATATTTAGTTTATTGCTCAACCGTCTCACGTAGCACGAAATCATCAGTGAGACTTACACAATCGCACCCCGCTTAGAGAGCCACTGAGGGAGTTTCATGTGACAAACGTCAGAGCAAAATTATGACTCAACATTTAATTGAAAGGTGGAACTGTGGGGGGTAAAAAGTATTAATGCCAACGTATGGCACGTTTTCACTTGTATCCCCGTCAATGTTTCGTCGAATATCCACAAAATCCAGGAAAAAGGCAATGAATGAAATGCACTTGGTTTGTTGTAATTTAGCTTTTATTGTTCTCAATTATTATTACTTGGCGTAGGCTTTAATAAATGAATAATTCGCGATTAGTCTATTTTGAAGGGCGACGCGTTTCTCTTCCTCGATTAACTACTGGGACACTACGTTCGTCTGACAACACTTTATGGCGTTTTAAATAATAGTGAAGAATATCGTGTGATTCGAACACGAAAAAAATTTTACCTAAGCGTTACACACCTGGCTACTGACCGTGTTTAGAATTTGATTTCCAAACTCGACTACATTCCACTGGTGTGAATTATTTTTATTTATCGCTTGGTATACGGTTCTGATGTATTTTTCTTATTCGATTTTTTTCGTTCGGTGTTCTTCACTATTTTCGCTTGTGAATTGTGTGTGTATCTGTTAGAATCGCTACACCACTCCCGCCGCAGTAACTTCGTTACGATCAGATTCGTATGCGGACGACGGACGAACGAGAGAAACGAGGAAACATCGGAGGCTGTGCTCTATGCGGAAGTCGTGACCGTGTGTGAAGTACTGCTTTACTACGGGGAGTGCGTGTGTGCTGCGTCGTGTACAGATCACGTCGTAGTCACCAATTATATAGCGTTAAGCAAGGATAGTGAAGAAGGTGAATTGAACACACGATGAAACGGTTGAAAAGCGAAGCAGTGAAGCATCAGACTACTGACCGTGTTTAGAATTTGATTTCCAAACTCGACTATATTCCACTGGTGTGAATTATTTTTTTTGTTATTTATCGCTTGGTATACGGTTCTGATGTATTTTTCTTATTCGATTTTTTCGTTCGTGTTCTTACCTATTTTTGCTTGTGAATTTGTGTGTGTCTGTTAGAATCGCTACACCACTCCCGCCGCAGTAACTTCGTTACGATCAGATTCGTGTATGCCGACGACGGACGAACGAGAGAAACGAGAAAACGTCGGAGGCTGGGCTCTATGCGGAAATCGTGACCGTGTTTAGAATTTGATTTCCAAACTCGACTACATTCCACTGGTGTGAATTATTTTTATTTATCGCTTGGTATACGGTTCCGATGTATTTCTCTTATTCGATTTTTTTCGTTCGGTGTTCTTCACTATTTTTGCTTGTGAATTGTGTGTGTATCTGTTAGAATCGCTACAACTTAACAACACTTCTCCTGTTCTGACTGGAGTGTGTGCACCAGTGTGCACACGCTGTGTTAGATGAAAAACCACTTACTTGGTTGATGGTTGTAACTCGACTGATTGAAAAATGATGGATGAAGATGGGTCATTTAATTTTTGCACCAGACAACCAACAGAGAACATACTTCTGCTCTCTCATTGCCACGCCCGTCGATGTGTGATGAATTACATCGGTTAATTCGATAATCGACGAACATGGGAGAATGAGAGAACAGACACACAAAGTCTATGATCTCGGGGTGGGTTTGGTTGTGTGTGCATGAATCAATGCAGCTCTGAGAGTAACCAATGACCTAATTCGGTGAATATGGTGATCTCAGAGTACATTGAACTGTACGAAGACAGAAGTGTGAAGGAGAGGAAATATGAGCTGGTGCTATTCACCCGCGAAAAGAGAGCATTGATCCCCAGCGAATGGAGTGTCTGGAGAAAGTGAAAAGGACGCCGACTTGGCTAGGGAAATCTGATCATGGGAACTAACTTAAGGGGACATTCCGGTTTGTCGGGTCAAAAAATAGGTTATTTTCATGACTTTTTTAAAGAGAAAACATTAAAGATATAACAACAATTTTTTTTTAAACATTTTATTCATCTTTCGACTACGGTTGTAAATTTTGTCGAGTCACTCCGGAACCGGAAACCCCCCCGTCCAGGCGTTCAAAGTTAGCCATCCGTTCTGCTCGTGTAAGAGTTATTTTCGTCCCCTGTGAAAAATTACGAAAAATGCAAAAAGTTTATTGAACTTAAAACTCAAATAAGCTGGTGCTATTCACCTGCGAAAAGAGAGCATTGATCCCCAGCGAATGGAGTGTCTGGAGAAAGTGAAAAGGACGCCGACTTGGCTAGGGAAATCTGATCATGGGAACTAACTTAAGGGGATATTCCGGTTTGTCGGGTCAAAAAATAGGTTATTTTCATGACTTTTTTAAAGAGAAAACATTAAAGATATAACAACAATTTTTTTTTTAACATTTTATTCATCTTTCGACTACGTTTGTAAATTTTGTCGAGTCACTCCGGAACCGGAAACCCCCCCGGCCAAAAAAAAAAATGGATTTTTCGGCCCTTTTTTACACTATTTTTTAGTTATAACTAAAAAAATAAATAAATAAATAAAAAAGTAATTCACTCACAATTTGCCTGTGCTTGTTAAAAATATGTGTGCGAACTTTCATAAGAATCATGCACCGTTTTCATATTATCGCTTACACCGCACTCAAAAAAGTCGTTTCGAGAAAAACGCATTCAAAGATAAATTAGACAAAAGATAAAAGTGATTTTTTTCATGAAATCATCGGGATTTTTTATACTAATAGCTAGACATCTATTCCTGGACCATAAACAATTCCTTCCACGACTTCGAATTGGTCCTCCAGTTGCATTTTCGCTTTTTTCCTCGCTGTTCGTGGCTCGTGCGAGTTGTATACTAGGCTGTGGTCAGCATCTTGCAGCTGATCTCTGTCCCTCTCGTTCGCAAACGCTCTCGCAGCGCACCCAATTTTGATGCCCATGACTTGCATTATTAGCAATACCTCATTAAAGATACAAGCTGTGGTAAGAGCCGCAACTTCAATGATTTTTTTACCACTGTATGTGTGTTTTGGCGCCATTTGCCAGATAGTAGCATTGAAACTTTCGTTGTTATTTTGCGTGAAACCCCCCTCGCACTTTTTTAACAAATCGGGGTCTGTCAGTTTTACGTAAACTGGGTAAATAGCTGTTCGTACTTTAGGATCCAAGGGAGGTTTGTCGTGGTGGAACTTTAACAGCTGATTCGCAGCTTCCGCGCGTTTCCATTTGCACCATGACTCCGGGCCCTCTGGACAGTTTTGATGTTGCGGATTTTCATCAGTTGATATTTTGTGGTAGTATGTTGCCCAAATTTCTTTCGCCATTTCTTCAGCAGAGTGAGCATTGCGTCTAATCGCAAGTTCGTAATAAGTCGTCAGTTCTGTTATCATGTTTCCCGTAAGTTTGCCAGGATCAGCTCCTCCTAATTGGTCTGTTTTTTTTTTTTGCTTTTTTTATGACACCGCGTAATTGCGAACCGATTCGCTTTCCCACGTGATTGATACACTCGGCCTTTACAACATTTGGAAATGATTTCTGCAACGCATTCATTATTTTTACATCCCCGTCTTCAACGTACCTTTCGTAAATGCGGCCGTGCAGATCAAAAGCGCGCTCGAACATCTCTAACATTCCGTCAGGCTGCATTTTACCCGAACTTCCATTGTGATCCAATGTGCAAACTGGTTCGTGCTCATCCCACCAAGTATCATATTCAGGGGTGCCTTTCTTCGTTTTCATAAGGTTGCAGCCTTGGTAATAACGCGATTTCACAGTAAGATCGAAAACTTTGTTTGTTTTGTTGCCGATCAATGTCATAACGCCATAATTAGCAGTATGACCCCTTTTGCTCCAACTACCATCTCCAGAAGCAGTACATTTTGTATCTTCACTTTCATCCGTTTTTTCTTTTTCTTCTTTGCTAACCTTTTTTATCACGGAAGAAAAAACGCCGATACAAGCGGTGTGAGCATATCGAGAGCAGCGTACTAGATGTGTTTCGTAAATTCGCCAATATCCATCAGTGAAGTGAAACAATGTAATCCATTTAACCCGACACCCAAGATGCGCATTACGAATACTTTTCTACGATTAATTTCGTAAGCTTTGTTGGCGATTCGTGGACAGGACTCGACGACCCTCTCACCACAGTTGCATTCGACGATCAGTTTGAATCCTAGGCCTTTCTCAGATTTTTTTGAAAAGTTTATCGAACCGTCACTGTTTTTACACTTCATAATGTTTGAAAGTTCGGAAAAAACTGAAAAAAATGTAACATCACGTATGCTGCCGTCACTGTGGCCGTTGGAGAGAAGTCGGGCGATGTAGCCAATTTTTGTGCCGATGTAGTCGCATACTCCGTTTCCAGTTCATTTACAGTTACCATAAATCCTTTTCGTTTTTTATGTCGACTCCCTGACTTACGCGAACCTTTAACGTTTTTAAACATTATGTTAGAAAAATTTACCGTTGAAAAACGTATGAAACGGACGCCTAAACGCGAGCACTTGACGCTCTGAGACCACGTATACACTAAATACTTTTTTCTTCTTATGAAAAAGAAACAAAGAAACATCAAAAATACCTACCCCGCGACGTCACCGGTAGGAACATCTTCCATAGTCACCAAACAAGAAAAAACCACCAGCACCGTGCAACGGGCAAGTTAGTTTCATATATATGAAACCAACTAAAACTCAGGCAATCGCAGGTCACCCGCAGTACGCCCGAATTTCAAAACAACAAACACAGGAGCGACTATCCATTACCGCTTATGAACATGTTGTTCAGTCGCACAAGATTGCGACATATTCAAAGAAGTGGCAGTTGGTCCAAGCCAACAGCGAAGCAAATTAATGCTCGTAAATGGATAGTCTGCATCTTTCTAAATACACGGTAGTTGCCACATATGATACGAATTTGTATCCGCGGGAGACCCGACCCTTTAATGACCTATAACTTCGGAACCGCCTAAGATTTCGTTTCCAAATTTTAACATATTATTTTTGAAGGATAAAACTATCGATTAACCAAAAAAAAAATTGATTTTTTGAACCGAACAAACCGGAATGTCCCCTTAAATGCTTTGATAATTTCCCCAGCGGTGGCATGATTAAGCGACCGCGTCGTTTGATTCGATTTGGTTGTTGCTAAGCAATATGAATGCGATTTCCCATGGCCTAACTAACATATATTAAAAAATAAAAATAAAATAAAATAATTAATAAAAACGTACAAACGAATATAGTGGTTTTCAATGACAAATCGTGTATTCAGGTTAATTCAAAGAGTATAGCTAATTGAATTCCTTCTAGCATTCTTATTTCACAAGAAGTCGGAATTCTTTTTCAAAGACCTTGTCGATTGGTACAAAGCCCGAGAACTGTTTTACCTCTACCCAAATTTCCTCGAGTAATGAACGATAGCCGTCATTCTATATTATTATGCCTTGAATTTTGACAATATGTCAGCACGCATTTCAATAACAATGCGCCCAGTTTATAAAAGAAGACAAACCGAAAATATGTTCCAAACCGGTACATGGAAACATTGAAGCTGATGTCACTTGTCCATCCATATCAACTTCGACTATCGTAATCATCCTCAAATAGGGAGATGATGAAAGACAATCCCCGGTTTATCACCCTGTCGGATCACTCACAGATTCGAATCTTAATGG
Source organism: Microdon myrmicae (assembly GCA_963931805.1). NCBI lineage: Eukaryota > Metazoa > Arthropoda > Insecta > Diptera > Syrphidae > Microdon > Microdon myrmicae. The sequence continues at coordinate 2,364,994 of OZ007497.1, read as the reverse complement.
ACTCTGCTGCTAATTATATTTATTTCGAATTCGTTTACAGTGTGAGATTTCGAGTACCACGGCGGCAGTAAATGTGTTGCCCATCGCCTTGGAAGCCCAAAATAAAGAATGAAGCAATAGGCAATTTACGTTTTAGTTTTTCGTACAGCAATTAACATTTGCGATGCGCTGGTTTATGTTTCGTTTTTTGTAAACAGGAAAGTTGAATATGAACAGCGGGTCTGTATTGGGTTTTACGAATTTCAAGGTTGTACTTGCGAGAGGAGGTCATGCGGACATTAACACCGGCAACTGGAGACCCGATTTGAATAAATACACCTGGAAAAACAACCACAGGAAAAGTTTATTACTGGTGAACGTAAGCCTTTCTAATTACCATGGGCATTTTCACATTGATTTAGTTTCCGTCTTCCTTTCTTTTAATGGGCATGACGCAGAAACAAGAGCCCTTCTTGTTTTCATCTGTCGAGGTAAGAATTAATTCTTGTCGATCGTCGGAATTCTTTTGTTACTCTATTCCCTATTTAAATAAAAAGATCAATTTCATCGAAAAAGTAATAAAACAAATGCAAATTTCCTTCATCTTTGTACCATTAGGCAGGAACAAATATTTGTTTTGTAAATATACATAACAATTTTGACAATGATATAATACTAATTTTCGGGGAAGCGAACCAACGCTACGACGGCTAGAATCTCGGCAAAAGTTAGAATCAAACCCTCAACACGTCAGACCACGGTATTTTTTGTCGCTTGAAATAATTGCGCTATGGTATATCGTTTTGATGATTTATTTTTTCAACTTTTTTCTGTTCCACGTTCTTCATTGGAGTTGGTTTCTCGAGTAATGTATTCAGCAGTACATCGGGTGATTTGTCATATATGTTGGTATCGCAACGATATCTGCTCCGCAGTCATTGTCATACCTAGTTTTATGGACATACTACATGGGCTGAAACGACGATTCGGGATTTTCCAATAGATGGCGCCATTAGAAAATGAACATGACCCATTTCGAAAGGGACCTCTGTCAATTGTTTATATATAAAGTTTCGTGACATTCCGTCTATTCGTTTAGAAAAAAAAAATGGAAAAACATAAATATCCCATCTTGATCAAACATTGTTTTTTATAGATTGCTGCAATGGTTGCAGAAATGTTATAGCACATCTGCTTCTTCATGAAGAACAGTTTATCGATGGTTCAGTGAATTCAAAATGGGTCGCATACAAGCACCGAAGACGCTCTGGAAGGTCAAAAGAGGCGACGAATGCGGAAATCGCTTCGATTCCTTTTTAGTGATCATAAGGTGAAGTTGCGCGAATTAGCTGAGGCCGTGGGCATCTCAAAAGAACGAGCGAGATACATTTTGCACGATCTTTTGGCAGTGAAAAAGCTATCGGCGGGGTGGGTGCCGCGTTTGTTGACCGCCGACCAAAAACAGCAGCGCGTTGGTGATTCAACGGCTGGTTTGGCGTTACGACAGCGTAATCTAGCAGACTTTTTTCGATGTCTTCTGACGATGGATGAAACGTGGGTTCGTTACCATACGCTTGAGTTCAGTAGGAAGTCTACAGAGGGGGTGGAAAGCCGACCAAAGCGGCCGAAAGACCAACGCTCGGCCGGGGACGTTATGGCATCCATTATTTGGGATGCGCATGGAATAATCTTTATCGATTATCTGTGGAAGGAAAGAACAGTCACAGGAGAGTATTATGCGATAGCCAAATTGAGCCAAATACGATTTGAATTGGTTGCTCACATACCGTACTCTCCCGACTTGTCCCTCAGTGACTATTATCTGTTCCCAAACCTCCAGCGGTGGCTCCAGGGAAGGAGATTCAGATTGAATGAAGAACTCATTGAGGAAACCGACACGACATTCGCAGGTTTGAACGAAAGGGGCATCGAAATATTGGACAAAAAGAAATCGCTAAACCAAGTGTATCGCCCTCGAAGCAACTATGCTGAGGAATGAATATAACTTTGCCCAAAAAACTCTCGTTTTTTCATTAAAAATCCCGGGACTTTTCAGCCTATGTAGTATATGTTCTCGAAACTCGTATCTATTTTAGCCCACACTCCCCATATATTAAGGAGTACAATGTGAGAAATTGCTGGTCTAGTTATTGAATTAAGAAAAAAGTAATGCAAATATTGAGTTATTCCACTATGAAGTACAACATTTAAACTGTATTTATTTATCTTCTCTGAAAAAACATATTCTACAAAAAGCGACCCAACGGCATATAATAAGAACGTGCTACAAGCTTTGGGACTTTTTGTTTAAAATGATATATAGAAACTATTATTCAGGTGCTAATTTAAACTACCCTTTATTCAAGTAGTCAAATTTAAACTTCTTAACTTTGGTATTCTCTACTGTAGCCGGTTTGCCGGGGTTCTCTATATTACGCGGAGAACCAGCCCACAATTACAACCCAATTTCGCCCGCTAACCGCGCACCACCTCAACCCCAATGAATTCCGTCGGCTATTTCACCTGCAAAATGTATCTACCCAAAGGACGCATAACTGAATTCATTCTTCTATGCAGATAATGCATAACTGAATTTACAGCCCATTTATGCCATATGGCATCAATATTCATAGATCACATGAGATTTCTACAGGACATCAAAAATCTCATGTTTGGTTAGCAACAGCAAAGTCTGGGCAAGCGACGCTGTTGCTATATAGCGAAACCGCTTGGGTAATATCAAATTCTTTTAGTTTTTTTTCTCTCGCCGATATGTTCCCAAGCCATCGCGGCGTCTTTCGACCTTCCCCAGACACGGCTATTCTCTGGGGATCAATAAACTCTTTAGTCAGGTGAATAGCACGAAAAATATACGTTTCATTCCACCCCATTTCCCCTTCTCGGAGTGCATTGCACTCTGAGAACAATCCGATCCCAAACTGGGTCATGCGGTCACCAGTTGGTTTCGCTTTCGTTGCATGAGAAAGCAAACCAACCCCGAGATCATCACGCTCTCTGTTTTAATTCTCACATTCTCTTTAAGTCCCATGAGTATAGGATAAATTCGCAAGAGTTTATTCGCCTCGATGGGCGGGGAAATGAGAGAATGTGGATGAGAGTGCGATTGAGATTGGTTTATCGTGTGGATATAACCAATCAGTCGTTATTCAACCCCCGAGGAGTACAAACAACACAAAGTCGGGTGTAGTATCTCCCCGTTATAATATATTTATTTCCCTTATATACATACAAGTGATTTCATTGAATTTTAATTCTCGATAATACCAAGAATTTAGAACGCAGTTTTCTCCCTTTTCGGAAACTTTTCCAAAAGTGATAACTAAACACATTAAAGAAAAAATCGAATGAAAATTATCTGTGTTACTTAATCATTCGAACAATTTATAATAAACAATTTCTTGCGTTTTATTTTTTCTCCTATTTCGGCGACTTGGATTTCGGCGGAACAAGTGTTGGGAAGAAAGTGAACATGTGCCCGTGTCAGGCACATCTACTTTTTACTCCACAGTTTCAAACAACAACCGTCAGCCCTGTCGCGCTTTAGATCCGCTCCTTACCAGCGATGATAAATTCAAGACGATGTGGATTGCTGGCCTCCGCTAAGGACCTTACTATTAAATACCAACAATCGCCTAAGGTGGATTTCGATCTTTTGTTTAAACAAAAATTGTTCAAAACATATAATTATTCACAAAGTCATCATCATCATCGGTACTACAACCGGGATCCGGTCGTGCCCTTATTTAGCAAGTCTCGAGGCTTGTTAAACTTCCATAATAATTTTTTTACGGACAAGGTTATTAGCCTTGCACCACTATTCACAAAGTAACCCCTGTGAAAATGCCAGTACTTTTCTGGACATTTCAGATCCTGTTCTCTCATTGGAGACAATTATTCCACAATTTCCGGGCAAAATCTAGGACATCTTTGTTTCTCCCAAGTCATACAACGCTGCGCAAATCGAAAGGAATGGAAGTTCAGAGGCAATAGGAATATTCAAGCGACCGAAGCAGTTGTGTGAATGTATATCGAGGACGCGATCCGACGCTCCTAGATGCTGATCCCTACCCAGGCTCCATAATCAAGAATTTAGAATGTGTCTTACACATCAGAAAACGTATGAAGAACGTAAGAATGTGAAACAGAACCTGAAGTAAGCGAAAAAAAGAAGAAGAAAGGAATGAAAGGCAAATAAAACTACCAGAGAGTTCTGCACGTAAGACGAGATCACGGATCAAGAGCGATACACCTGACTTACCGCCCTAAAGCCAGAAAATAGGACGGAGTTGGTAGGTCAAATTATGAAGGAACTACCCCTTTTTATGGTCTTGCGATTTGAAACAATCGGAGCGACGACCAAGTCATGCAATCTCAAAACGTAAAACCCGGACCAACGGGTCCTTCAACAGCACAATTGTTCCAGGGAGGAGGAAGAAGGAGACCTTTGTATGATCCAGGATAGGTGACTAGGTATTATTTTGGATTAAATAAAGCTTTAAATGCGTTTTTCTCAAAATGATGTTTTTTTTTTCAACATGGCGTGCAGGCTAAAGCTAATTCTTCTTGGTAAATTTGTGTGATTGGGTTCATTTAGTTGGTTATTAGTTTACCACCTAATACACTTGGAAATGTCTACGTTTTAAAATGTCAACCCACTTTGAAAGGCTCACAAAGAGTGAAAAATAGGCACTTTCAAGCACTCTTACTTAAATACCTGTAATTTTGTTAGAAATAATAACGTTGGCTATTTAAAAGTATGTCAGCTTCGTGGAACCGCGTTTTGATTTGCGATTACCCTCCAAAGAATTTTTTTTTGGGGTCTTGAAATTGGTGGCATGCAGAACAAGTACTGTGCACGGAGGATACACACATTTTTTTATATAATTCAAAACAGATAATAATACACGATAATAATTTCTGTGATTATTATTAAAGATTTTTTTATTCTTTTGAATCTGCAAGAGCCCTTAAGTAAAGGGTGACGAAGTGTTTGCACATTGTTTGGAATCGTAATACGTATATGGGTTCTTAAACGATGTACATTTATCATTTGCATTATAGATCCATAGTAAAACGTCTCGTCAGGATTCAATCGTAAATGTTAAAAATGCCGAAACGTAAATAAACCGCAAATCATTGCTGCTGAAGCAGGCAAAGGAAACAAAACATATGTAAAAAGAAATATAAATAATGACAGATATGCAGCAGAGACGATTTCCTAACCAGTCTGTGATGCCGAACCCTTAACAAAGTCGATCGTTAATTTTAAAAATTGTCCTACGCTAAAATGGTCATGTATACTGCCATGAAATGCTTCTAATCAGATTTTTTTTTTTTTAAAGAAAATTCAGCGCAATTAAAGTCATAAAAACCATTGCAACAACAATAACAAAAGAAAAGACTGAAAGACGGAACAAAGTGTTCCCAAAATGCTCTTTTTCTAAAATGCTTACATACGCAAAATATGTTTATAAAGAAAACCATCAACAATAACAAAACAATAACTAGTACAGATACTAAACCTTGGAAGTTTAATTATGCATCTGTATGACGATTCGGCCAGACCACCTAACAAGACATTCTCCGCAAGTTGGAGCCTCGTAAGAATTCACATTTGAGTGAAATTATGGTAAAAACTAAATGCAGTCACCGGTAGTCATAACAATTAACAACAAAAATAACTATTGCGTTATTTTTATATAACACTACTTAATGAGGGGAGAAAAGGCTTGTGTAAGAATTTACCCACTGATACACTCAGTTGGAGCTAAACTACGAGCTTTTGAAGTAAACAAAACGTATATTCTCGAAAAAAGTAATACGGCAGATTGAAGAGCTAACCATGCCTCTGGGAAGAGATCAGTCCCTTTTCTCAATTAAAGAAAATACACCCAACTAAACAATTGTATGGTATACTCACTCAATTACACAAATCACACCTAATTCTAATTTATCACACATCCACATGTTGCTAGTAGTAACAGGTGAGAAGGTTAACAAATTAATGAGCTTTTGAAAATACCTACCACCTTGCTTTATGGTCGAGTTCTCGTTTCGAAGATAACCTTCCTTCACTTTCGCAACCTCTTGTCCGGTTTAGCCCTACGATTCAACTTAACCCAGCTACTGGATTCTTCTCACAACTCTTTCATGCGTAACAATCCACTGCGTGAATTGGTTTCGATTTCTTTTCCTATACGTTACGCGTCCACACGCTTAGAAAGCAAAAACACTTCCTGTGAAAGTGAGCACACGCTTTTCATTCCTCATATTTAGATCGCACGCATCAGAAACTGGCGCCGAAGTTTGATTGATTCTTCGAATACCATTATTTCCAGGCAAACATAAAGCACGATTCCACATTCGAATGGAATCATATTCAGATTGGCGTTACCCTCGATTATCAATCAATCGATATGCCACTGCTAGCTGCTGTCATCAGGTTAACGCTCGTCGTTTTTCCTCTACTTGTAGCCTCCGTCTTCGCCCATTCGACATACTGTGACCGCAATTTCTATCCATCACTTCATCAAATCTCAAGTGCGCAGAGGAGCATAACAACCAACGCGACCTGTATGTCTGAGACGAAGAGAAGCCCAACAAGTCCGGCACGGCACCGTATGCCATCAAACGGAACTAATAATTATTTAATGCTCCCCGGTTCTTCTCATTGCCAGTGTTTCACATCGTCAGTATCTTCAAAAGCGATGTCTGAGTATCTATCAGCCAGTTTCTGAGCTCCTCAATGGCCGCAATCAACCAGCAAATGGATGGATGGGGATTACTCTCCAATTCATTTCTCGTAGAATAGCTGTGGCCACCAGTAGTCAGGTGTATCCAAAGACTGTGAGAACAGCGAAGATATACAAAAGAATACATAACAATGATGTACGGGAAGGTGGGGGCTGATTCTGCCATTACCGGCTCAATTGGCCGTTAAACTTGACCGAAATTTCTACTGTTTCGGGGAGTGTGCATTGCAGGTACTTGTTAATACAGTAACTGGCGGTTTGGACAGTTCTGAGAGCAGGTCATACAGTATGGTTCAAAAATGGTAAAGATATTGATAACGCGTGAACCGGATTTAAAGGAAAATGGGGATGGGTAGCACGTGCACCGTGAAACGAGGTGGGCGATAAAATATTTTGTCTTCACAGCACCTCGCGTCACCGAAAAGTTTTGCATTCACCTTTCAAAGAAGGAAACATTACACAGTTGCTGTACTGACCTGGAACATTGTTAGTTTTTAATGAGATTTTTTTCGTGCTTAAGGGGCGATTTCTGGCATACATTTATCACATTTTTCTTGCAATATTTTTAGATTGAAGTTTTTGTTTATAAGAGGGGAGATTTAATCAAATGGTTGTTTGAATTATTAAATAGATTGACTTTCGACTGAAAGTTATCGTCGGAAATAACAGAATGTGCAAATTGACGGCATCAAGAGTGAAATAAAATGTTTCTTAAGTTATATTTAATCCCCCGCTTGGTAGAAACCTTAACGTGGTGCGGTGGTTTAAACTACAATGAATCACTCGGGCTATGCTGACGGAAACATACGCTTCCAGTAGGGCTACCCATGTCAGGCAGGCTAGCGAGGAGTAACACACACAAAGATCTACCACCCCTAGTCCAGGGTGTTACGTGTCATCGTGCCCATTGGATGGTTTGCAGCCAGGTGTATACCGGGTGTATTATAACGGCGCCTCTCTGACACCGGGTCGAATCAGAGCCGCAAGCAAACCATACCATATCAAACCGGGGCTCTGATATGGCGGACTATTTGAAACCCCAACACTCGTGGGAATAAAAATGAATGATCAATATACAAAACATAATCTCACGAAAAACCCGGTAGCTGTAGATATGATCAGCTGACACTACCATAAGGGAACAAACCATCCAGAAAACACCGACTCGCCAAAAAGAAAACGTAGGGAAAAACGGAAAAAACGGGATATACGCGTCGACACGTGGAATGTTCGAACGTTATATAAACCGTACATACGCGATACAGATGGTCGTAGAAAAATGGACATCGTCGCGTTTCAGGAAGTCCGACTCCCACATCAAGTAATCGACACCAACGGGTTTACACTGGCGTGTGGAGGTACCGACACACATAACCTCGGAACCGTCTTCATCATAACCAAGAAGATTACGCCCCATGTAAAAGATGTGAAATTTATTAACGAACGAATGTCGGTGCTAGAAATACAGGGCATATGGTACAATTATATATTTATAAACGTACACGCCCTAACAGAATCTACGGACGAAGAAACGAAGGACACATTCTACGAGACCCTAAAGGAAGTATTTGATGGGATCTCATCATTCGATGTTAAAATCCTCCTCGGGGACCCCAATGCGAAAATTGGAAAGGAAAATATCTTCCAACTAACTTTAGGTAAAGAAAACCTACATAACGTTTCAAATGATAATGGAATTCTAATTATCACGTTCCCACCGTCAAAAGATCTGGTAGTGAAAAGCACGATGTTCAAGCACAAGCAAATCCATAAAGCCACATGGATATCACCCGACGGCGTTACGCGTAACCAAATAGACCACTGCCCCATAGACAAAACACACCACTCGGATATGTTAAAGGTTTTTTAACAATTAATTCAAGGGTTGGTATTTTATTTCGTATACACAAAACTTACCCCCTTTTTTTAATCTTGAGTGATGTTCTCCTGTGTGGGTCCTAAAGCGGCCTTTCTTTTCACACACAATCCTTTTGCATCACCAAACATTTAATTACAGTATTTAAAATAGAGATGTTTATTCAGTAATTAAAACAGTTCCAGTACATGTAATTATTCATTATATATTTTAAAGTATTTAATACAGTTTTAGCACATTTAATTATTCCTTAATGAAAAGTATTGAAAACAGATTTAATTGTTTAAAAGTATTTAAAACAGTTCCAGCACATTTAATTATTCAACCACCCACACTATCTTTTTCCGTTTTGTTCGGTTGACGAAGAATTTTACGGAGCGACGACCACACTATTTTAACGCACTATTTCAACAAGAACGAATCTCGTGTCTTTCATTTTCATATCCTTTTGTGTTCCGCTTCCACGATTGTTATTTCTGGGAAGCGGAATTGGCTAATAGGGGGCTTGGCTATGGACGGTAGGGAGACTATGTCTTAATAGGGAGAAAATGGCTATATACAATAGGATTGAGGTTTTAAAATAGGGGTTTTACTTTATTTAAATTATTCAACTATTGTATTTGGGGATATTCAATTGTAATGGGAAATTGGTGATTTGGAGGGAATGGAAGGATATGCACGTGAAGACAGGAGTTGTTAACTATTCATAGGGAGAGTGATAATTAATTGAACTTAATTATATAACAGATATTCTTGACGTAAGATCATATAGAGGAGTAGATTGCGACTCCGATCATCTTCTAGTGAGGGTCAAAGTCAGAAGTCGGCTCGCAGCAAACCCACATGGGAAGTCACGGGAGACGAGCAAAAAGTTCGACATTAATAAACTAAAAGACTTGCGCAAAAGGGCTAAATATCAAGACGAACTAACGAATAGATTTAGCATCCTAGAGAATGGGAGCAGTGAGGAAGAGGAAGCCAATAGTGTGAGCACTAAACGGACATCGATCAGAGATACTATCAAACGAACAGCCTAAAAGGTATTAGGATTTAAGAAAACAATTAAGTCCAAACTTTGGCTTGAAGATGAGTGCAGGGCGAAGATCGATGAACGTAAACGACTTAGAGTGATGAAAGATATGATGAAGTCAACGCAGACAGATACACGACAATTCGGAAAGAAACAATGAGACTCTTCAAACGCAAAAAACGCGAATGGGAGAAGACTCGGATCGAAAAAACCCAGAAGGTGCCAGAGCAAAGAACATCAGAGTATGCCAGCATAATTTCAATCAGAAATGGCTACCGAGAGAGAGCCAACATAATTCGAGGTATAAACGGTGGTCTGGTCACAGAAACAAACAATAACGTGACAACATGGAAGCAGTACTTAGAAAACCTGCTCAACGTGCGCGCCCATCAACCACAAATAAACGCACCAGACATACATACAGCCGACCCTCAGATCCCAGAGTCCTCTTTCAACGAAGTTGTAGACGCAATAAATCGATTGAAAAACAACAAGGCTTCCGGAGGCCATTGCTTATCGGCAGAGCTTGTGAAGCATGGAGGAGAGGGAACCGCTTGAAAGATCCACCAACTCATCAAAACAATATGGGATAAGGAAGTCATTCCGGAAGAATGGAAAACCTCAATAGTCATCCCCATTTTCAAAAAAGGCGACAGATCTGACTGCGTAAACTTAGTATTTTGAATGTAGTTGCTCCCAGCCGCATACAAAATACTAACAAATGTCATAATGGCGAGAATCACAAAGTACGCAGAAGAAATACTGGGAGACTACCAACGCAGATTCCGTAGGAACCGGTCAACAAGCGACCAAATGTTCACAATAAGGCAACTGCTGAAAAAGAAGTGGGAATACGGAGAGACGATTCACCAACTGTTCGTTGACTTCAAAAAAGCCTACGACTCAGTCGCAAGGCAAAGACTCCACCATATTGTAGTTGAGCTGGGACTCCCGAAAAAATATGCCGCCCTCATTCAAATTTGCATGGACGAAAACAAAGGGCGAGTTAGAATAGAAAACCACCTCTCAGAACCATTTGAAATCCGGGACGGACTAAAGCGGGGAGATGGCCTATCACCGTGTCGTTTTAACCTTGTCCTCGAGTATGTCATCAGAAAGGTACAAGACGACAACATGGCCGGATCATGCCTGAACGGGGTCACACAAGTGCTCGCATATGCGGATGACATCGCCGTTCTTGGGGATAATCTAGAAACTGTAAGTAAAAATTGTGAAATCATCATGCAATCGGCAGAAAATGTGGGCCTAGAAATAAATGAAGACAAAACAAAATACATGTTTACGGCGAGAGCAGGTGGACCTCAGAAAACACACATAAACGTCAGGGGCAAGATATTTAGAAAAGTTAAAGAATTTAAATATCTGGGAACGATACTGACGGCCAGTAACGAAATGTCGAAGGAAATTAACAAAAGACTGCATTCCGGCAACACTAGTTGGCACGCAGTCAGTAAACTGCTGAAATCCAAACTGCTATCACGTAACATAAAGCTCCGGGTCTACAGAACCATAATTATGCCAATTGTTCTATACGGATGCGCAACATGGGCTCCCACAAACGGGAAGAAAACAAATTCCGCGTATTCGAGAATAAAGTTTTAAGGGGTATCTTTGGCGGTAAATGTGACAAGGAAGCAGGACAATGGAGGAAACTCCACAACCACGAATTGGGAGAGCTATACCGCAAACCTACAATAGTGACAGTAATCAGGTCGCGAAGATTAAGATGGGCCGGACACGTGGCGCGAATGGGTAACGATAGGACCGTGCGTCAAATTCTTGATGGTGGGCCAACGGGAAAGAGAACGACAGAACGGCAGTAACGGAGATGGGAGGACAATGTTAGGTTTGACCTTGAGTAGATCGGATCGGATGGACGATGATGGAAGGAGTGCACAGGACAGGGAACGATGGCGGAATCGAGTCCGTGGGGTCATGAACTTCCAGGTTCCTACAGGCCAATAAATAGTAAAAAGTAGTAAAATAGTTGAATTATATTTAATATCACGTAATCGATATCTAAAAAAAACGGACACCATTTCGGTGAAAGGGAATGATATCAGTGAATCGAATTGTAGTTCCGCACTATGGGTAAAATATTTATGCTACAATATAAGCATAACTTTGCCTAGTCGTCCCGAAAAACTACCAATACTGGTTGACAGTGATGAGAACTATCATAATAAAATCTATAAGCGCATAGTGAACTATATATTAGTGTCCAAAGATAATAATACCAAGTGAACTACAAACTAGATATTATCGTCAGAAGACAATAAGTGCACCAAGTGCCCTGATTATTATATATATTCATAAAACTGCAAAGTATTAAAGCATTGTCAAAGACAAGACTACACAGGTATTAATAAAGGGAAGGACAGTATGTAAAAATATTTTAGCTGAGCGTATTCAAAAGTTAGTTCCCATGAAACACGCACCATTCACAGCTAATAAGTTTTTTCCTACGTAAGAGATACACAACGTTGTGTTTTATTATAGGGAAAAAAGGGTTTCCTTGGGGAATCATTATGCTTCGAATTTCTCCCAACTGAAGCAGAGGTCGGGGATTCAAGAAATAGGTGGTGCCAGGTTAAAAGAATCTTGACAATATTGATGTGAACGTAATTTACAATATGATACAATACGTTATTTCGATACGATAGGATGATAAGGCAACTAGTTCTTTTTAAATACTTTGGGTAACACATAGTGCTGTTTCCGCTTTATTCGTTTGTTAACAGTCTTTTTAACCATTCGTTTGTCTTGCCTCTCTTTTTACTTTGTTTCCAAATGTAATATATTTACTTATATTTAAAACTGAAGAATTACCGACACCATTGAGATTTCACATCAATAGGGTCTCTGTCGACGGTTTAATTAATTATCATCATCATCATCATCATCATCGGCACTACAACCGGGAACCGGTCTTGACCTTATTTAGCAAGTCCTGAAGCTTGTTAAATTTTTCCATAATGATTTGTTTTTTCCGGGCAAGGTCATTAGTCTTGCGTCAGAGGCTCCCCGACGGGGAATCGAACCCCGGTCTCCCGCGTGACAGGCGGGTATACTAACCACTATACTATCGAGGAGCTTTAATTAATTATAGACCCTGTTTATTTTCTACACTGCAGTCCTTACTCTTAATTTACAGGTAATCGTGATCAGGGAACACTACCTACGAATGTAATCTAAACATATTTTAAGATACACACATCGCATATATAACATTATTTGTGAATCCAAGATTTTAGGGTGAATGTTTGCATGTAATTCCTTATTAATCGTCGGAACTTGTTTATTACTTCGGGAGATGAATATCACGGCCCCAGCAAGCTGTGTTTGCGGTCGACGATACCAAAAATATTTTTGTGTATCTTTCTGGCACGTAATTTATTATTTTATGGGTAGCAATTTTTTCCGTAAAACGGATTGTGCCGTCAATAATGACTTGGAGTAATTAATAGATTTAATTAAATACAAATTCTACAATGCATTCGTTCTTTATTATTGTAAGGGTGGTTAAATATAAGTTATTTTTATAATTCATAATTTTTTCGGGCAATTCCGTTTTTTTAATTGTCGATCATGATTGAAGCGTCGTCCACAAGTAATTAGTAGGCTCTCCTATTTGGTATGCATTTTAATGACAGTATAGCAATGATTTTCGCAGGCTCTTACCTAACCTCGAACAAAGATTGGATCATGGACAAAACATGGACCCATGCAAATAAATTTATAATGAGGTATACCTAAGTTTTACCTGTACAACCCGGATAAGGAAAACAAGAGATTGCCACTCAACGGGTACTAGCTATCGGGTTTTCCAATAGGGACTTGACAACTTTGAATTTAATTTGTGAGCGCACCCTTTCACTAAACATCAAACTGTCACTGTCAGTTAATTCAGTAAACTCAACATTTTCATTATCGTGGTTAAGTACACGAACGAACAACATCAGCAAATTATAAAAATTTACTACCGAAATTTGGAGTCGGTGACCGCTACTTTAAGAGCGTTAACTCCAATTCTAGGTCGTAATTCTCGCCCTAGTAGACAGACAATAACAAGTTTAGTGCAAAAATTTGAGTCTACATATTCGTTGTGTAATGTTGCCGTACCAGTGAGACAACGGGTTGGTCGAAGTGTCGAAAATATCGCTGCCGTTCAAGCGTCCGTGGCAAATGATCCAAATTAGTCAATTCCACGGCGTTCTCAAGAATTGGGCATCGCCCAGACCACTTTATGGCAAATTTTGCGTAAGGATCTTGGTTTACACCCATGCAAGATCAAGCTGACTCAAGAATTGAAGCCGATGGACCTTTGGAAGCGACGTACGTGGTCCGATTGGGCTCTGGAAAAGATGCGCCAAGATGATGAATTTCATCGCAAAATCATCTTCAGTGACGAAGCTCATTTTTGGCTCAATGGGTTCGTCAATAAGCAAAACATGCGTTATTGGTCGGGTGAAAATCCACATGTGCTTCATGAATCACCACTTCATCCACAAAAAATAACTGTTTGGTGCGGTTTACATGCCGGCGACGTCATTGGGCCATATTTTTTCGTCTACGATAACGATCGTCACGTTGCTGTGAATGGCCATCGTTATCGCGCCATGATTACCGATTATTTTTGGCCCGAACTGGAAGATATGGACTTGGGCGACATGTGGTTTCAACAGGACGGTGCCACAAGCCACACAGCACACGATACAATCGATTTATTGAAGAGTAAGTTTGATGAGCGTGTTATCTCAAGAAATGGGCCAGTCGGTTGGCCGCCTCGTTCCTGCGATTTAACGCCTCTAGACTATTTTCTTTGGGGCTACGTCAAGTCATTGGTCTATGCCAACAAGCCGACGAAGTTGGAAAAGCTCAGAGCCAACATTGAACGCGAAATAGCGGCCGTTTCGGCCGAAATGTGTGGCCGAGTCATCGAAAATTGTGTCCAACGAATCGACCGCTGCAAACGTGCCTGCGGTGGCCATATGAACGAAGTCGAGTTCCATTCATAAATGCCGATAATAAAGTTTCTGAAATATCTCAAATGGTTTGCGTTTTATTTTTAAAAAAAGTTGTCATGTCCCTATTGGGAAACCCGATACTAGCAGTTGGTGGCTCCCAATTGGAAGAACTTCATGTTTTAGAAGAAGATGTCTATAGAAATAATCACATATAGCAGTATGACTAAGCACCCTCCACCTCCACGATAGGTTTAGTACTGGCTTGTACCTTCTTGTATTTTCAAACTTCCATTCAATAGAAACTTCTGCACGAGTTTCACATCAAAGCAACCCAAAATCTCTTTCAGTATCGTACTGTTGAAGAAATTCTGCCAAATTCCCATTTGTGTACAGCTATAGTAATTCAACAAACATTACAAAATAATAGGCTAGAACTAGTAAGTTACATTTGTGCTCTATGTGTCATCAGGGAATTTTACAAGGATTTCACTTGTGCCTTCTTCTTACAGAATTTACACGAAATAAGTTGTAAAAATAGCTAAAAGCTTAGTGTCACTAATCCGAAGTCACATGGGTCTTAATAATTGTGCTATACCAAATAACGGATTAAAAACGAGATGACGATTGGTGACGTAGGTCACTTTGTGGTATAGATACAATACTTGCAAATTGTTTATGTTGCGAAAATTGTGCGAGATGTTAACTGCTTAGCAACATTACGTTTCAAACGACTCTATAATTACTGTTGTCTTTCATTCCCACCTTGTCCGCCGATTAATCTACTCATTTCACACAGTTAAATTGACAGATTTTTGGAAGTCTTCTCTAATTGTACGAGATTTTTACCTCCGATTGTGCTTAGTGGTTTTTGTGTTTGATAATATTCAATGAAGATGGCGAAACATATTTGGTAACAAATAACCGAAACCTAATTCCCCAATTTATCGCCAAGTCTGCATAATCAAATTGTATTGGCATCCACTAGTTAGATCATACACTTCCTTTTTATTGCCGGGACTGAATCAATCGGTTTGTTCGTAAATTGACCAATAATAATGCTAATAATAATGTTCCAAGACACATAGATTTTATATGTTTTATGTAATACCTGACTCGGCAGTCGATAAACAATCTATCCGGATAACAAAAAAGACCGTTTAAGAATTATCAATGAGTTTGCCGTGAACTAACGCCAGCTGCATAAGACAACAATTCCTTTTTACCACCGCTTCACGCTTAACAAAGCTGATACTTGCATCTCTATTCTCTTAATTAGCTCAAAGTGCGAAACTTTATGAAAAGTAGCCGCATTAAAAGTATCATCACGTAATACGAATGCGAACTTTCTCTCGCTATTAATGTTGGCATTCACAAAGTAGATTACATACGCTAGTTAATTCATAACAATTGTTCGTTAATCGTTATTATTTATGATTTCATGCTTTTCACTTTCAAAATGAAAAACTGAACTCTGCATCAACGCAAATTCCGTTTCGTTCATCTCACCGAATTCAGCGAAAACATTTGAGCATCTGTGGATACATGACATCCACAAAAGCACAAGTATAACAGTTTTGGTGGATGATTATTTTGGTTATCCTCAACCTAAATGAATGAGTCATCGGTAGCAACAGCATCCAGGGCAATCCCTTACGATAGCATCCCCCAAATGAGTCATCATTTCACCCATTTCCAAACTGCGCATGTAGGAATTCCGTCGTTGCGCCCAGAAGCGGCATCTCGTCACGTAACATGCCCAGAAAATAACCTCGGTTAACTGAAAATGATTTTAACCGAGAACAATAATGAACACAAGCGATTTCATTAAATTGGTTTCAAGTGAAACTCTAAATCGGTTGCATTTTGTTGGCTGGGTTTGTACGCTCCTTCTTCATTCTATCACACAACGTCCCACTTCATACTGAACATTTTTTCTCCCATCTTCACTGTTTGCTAATTATGTCCAAGAAAATACACCTGCTTTGCCAGGTGTAAAAAAAATAATAATACCTACATCACATATGGTGTTGTTTTCTATGTGAGCCTCGAACAATAGCTTGTAGATTTTTGATTCTCCGTAGCTTATCGGGAAAAAGCGCCAGTGGCGGTGAGAGGAATGAGGGTTTTCACAGGCATAATGGAATTACATTTCGCACAGATCCGTTATGGGAGTATCTCACGGATTATATTTTCGAATGTGATCCGGACGCAATCAATCACGACCATTGTTTTGATTTTTCCCTCTTTCTGTTTTTTCGCAAAAATACTTCATCGTTTTTAGGTTGCGTAAGAGATTGAGGTCAATGGAACATTGGAGAATAAACTTTCAAATTAATCTGGGCGACTGTCAGGTACGAGCCACTGAAGATTTATGGAGTTTTATCGAAACCGCTTCCTTTCTGAGTTATGTAAGACAGTTGACAGTATTTGAACTGATCTACCATTTGCCAACGCGATATTTTTAAATTTAAATACATTTGAAGGCCGCTAACACAACGAAATTCAGCCCTGAGACGAGTAAAAGTGCTAACCAAGGAAAAGTCACCAAATTTGGTGTATTATTAAACAAACCTACAACGGGTTGCTATATGTGTAATTGACAATAAAATTAACCAGCACTAATCTTAATCAAGCTTGCTGTTCAAAATTCGATATATAGGTTTGTGCCAGCAGTCTAAAATTTAACCAGCAAATCAAATTGAATTCAGTCAGGTGAAACTTGACCACACTCAACGCGAGCCTTATATATATTGCTTATGTTCGCATATAGGATATTAGAATGCATGCAATTTCGACCTTTCTGCTCTAATGACTGCAGCTATACCAGATGTGTGCATACGTTGTTTCCCGTTTCTTTGGTAAAAAAAAATACGTAAGTTTCTAGGGAAATTTATTTTTTTTATTCAAAATATTGACCATCCCATCGGTTTCTACACATTTCGCCCCTCTTTCAGGTAATTTATGAATAGCATGCCAGAAAAACTGCTTGTGTTTCGCGGCAAACCATTCATTTTCTAACTTCCTCGAAATCGCTGAAATGCTGCTCTGCGAACTCTTGCCCCATTGATGCGAAGAGGTGATAGTCATATGGGGCCAAGTCGGGGGTGTACGGCGGGTGCAAAAGGATGTCCCATCCAAGCGATTTCAAGTGTCTTTCACTAGTTTTGCTGTGTGAGACGACGCGTTGTCGTATAACAAAATCGCTTTGCTATGTCTTCTGGCCCATTCCGGTCGTCTTTCGATTAATGCGTGATTTAAATTAAGCATTTGCTGACGATAGCGTTGTGTATTAACGGTTTCGCCGGGCTTCAGGTGTTCATAATACACAATACCGCTCTGGTCCCACCAGACACAGAGCATGGTCTTCTTGCCGAAGCGATTTGGCCTTGGTGTTGAAGGACCAGCTTCGCCAGGTGAAAGCCACGATTTTTTCCGCTTCGGGTTTTCAAGTTTTTTTGTCACCTGTCACAATTTGATGCAAAAATGATTCCCTTTCCTCGCGTTGAAGTAACATTTCACAAGTGATTTTGCGATTTTTCATTTGACGTTCATTTAAATCGTATGTGACCCATTTACCGCATTTACTGATCTTCCCCATTGCTCGTAAACGTCTGCTGATTGCTTCGTGTGACACATGTAATGCTTCTGCTAATTGCCGTTGAGTTTCAGTTGGGTCATCATCCAATAACTCCACAAATTGCGTCTTCACATTTTTGTGGTCTACCAGAGCGCTCACTGTCTTTCACATTGAAATCACCACTTTTAAATTGTAGAAACCATGTCTCACATGTTCTAATTGATGGAGTTTGACAACAGCAAACGATGACTTTCAACAGCTTTTTCTTTTGATTAAATAAGAAAAGTAGTACGACACATGTTCTTTTTCAGGCACAAAATTAGACATGATCACTGAACGATAAAACATAGACGCTAGTTTTTGGTGGACTCAACTTGTGTGTGTTTGTAGTTAAATCTCAGACGAACAAAGTGACGTATGTGTCAAATTATTACGCTGCGTACTTTTCGCTGGCGCCATCTCTTAGTTAAACCGGAACTTATGCATACACCTGGTATGAGTTTGTATATATGGGGAAATTAGTTTTTTGAACACCTACGACTTGTTCTTGGCTGTATACCCCCGGAAAAAGCAAAAATAACATAAAACGAGGTTTTAATTGTTTTTAGGCATTTCTTAGGCAACGGTAGAAATGAACGGCATATTATTATACATATAGCGTTGTTGACTATTTCTTTTCTTTCTCTTCTTTTCGCTCAACCAAAAGACCTTACACTTGCTTACATGTTCACGACACAATGCAGGTATTGGGCAAAATAAAAAAAAAGTCTTGATTTTGAGTGCTTAAATATGGTAGCATGCAAGAGACTCATTATCAGAACAAAAATCGCATGCGCGATTGAAATACGAAACCGTGACTTTATATAGGTATTGGTCAAACTATTCTGCAAAATGAGAAAACTTTATATGGTAATCCGTTAAGCTCCCCAATGTTTAGTTTTTTTTTAAATATCGCATTGCATCGTTCGAACCAAATCCATCTAATCTTCTAGGCTACATAGAAATCTGTACAAATAAATTCTTAGTCGTCACTAAAGCATAAAGCCGTTAGTTGTGTCTCCAACTCTAGTGGTTGCTTTTATGTTGTTTTTCTTTTTTTTCGTTTCTATTAAACTTTATAGATAATTCAATGTAAATGCCCTCCTACGACCTTGACTCCGATAGGCCATTCGAAAGTACCACTTTTTAGTGCCCTCTTAAAAGTTTCGAGGAACCTTGTATTCCCATATAGAACCATATCTCCCAAGATATTAATCAAATATAGTCAGGATACGTTGCGAATCCTCGGATTCTCCCCCCATACACAAGCCGGCTCCATCTGATCAACTTTAACACACTTGAGGAGCGCAGAACTCATGCCGATATCCTTTTCGTCCACCGTCTCCTTTCAGGCACAATCAACTGCCCAAGTTAGCTCTCCATCATTCCACTTCACACTAACCCCCGTAACCTACGAAACCCTCATATCTTCTATCAGCCCACCCACCACACTCCTTACGGCTCTAATGAACCCATCTCGCGAATGCTGTGGGGGGCAAAGTCCTACCCTACCTCCTTCGATTTCAATTTTAACTCTACTGCTCTCAAACTTCATCTCCTCTCTTTCCCCTCCTGACCACGCCCACTCCCCGTCTACACTCTTACATCCTGTACTAAGCGAGGTGAATGAATGAGTGATGATCGATGGATAAACCCAGTAACCAACTCGCCAAACATACCCCCCCCCCCTTTTTTTTCTTTTTAATCATAGTTTATATATATATAAGAATAGTTTTAAGATAGTTGTTAAGTTTTATCGCTTGTACTAAGCTGAATATATGAGGGTTCTGCCCTCACTAAACTAAACTAGTGACCTGAGTTGCCAATAAGTACCCTTGCCCATTTGAGTATGCTGTAAGATATGTGTAGTGGTGTTTTAGATACATTTGATCTTCTACTACTGTTTATGGGCTTGTAGGAGCCCGGAAGTTCATGACTTCTCTCCTACCACGCTTCGCCCTTCCGATCTCCTCAAGGTGGTTCCTTACATTGTCGTCCCATCTCCGTAACGGTCTTTCGACCGGTCTCTTTTCTGTTGTTCTCCCATCTCACAAATCGACCATTGTTAGTCAGTCTTTTTTTCCCAAAAACTCGTCTAATATGATCGAGCAAGCACCATATTCACCGGATATGGTCCACTGTGACTTTTCCTGTTTCCCAAACTCAAATTGCAACTTTGGGGAACAGGTTTCGAGAAGATTGAAGCCATAATAGAAGAGCTGAAAACGATTCCGGCTGCGGCTATAAAATATGTATGGACGATCGTTGGTATAAGTGTATTGCCTTTGAAGGCGATAAAATAAAGTTTTAAATTTTTTATTTTATTGAGCAATTCCGGGTAGACACTTGACAGAATATGATCCGAATTTTATCTTTGTTAGGTCCCGATAACTGACAATTGAATCTTCTCGTGTCGTGGAGAAGGAGTTGAGGTATATTTTCGAAATCAGAAGTTGACCTGCCTTCCAAATGTCCAATATAGTCTTTAAATGCAAACACGATATTATTGGTTTATTTTAAGCAGTTTTGGGATATGGATGTTCTTTTCACCTGAGAATTAAAAAGACAAACAATATTTACCGGCTATTTTTCTTTTCATAAATTTAAATGGATTCTACCTGGATTTCGTAATTGCATAATCATAAACTATAAAGTATTAACTTACTTCGAAGATCGTAACGTTTTATCCTACCGAAAATTACTATTCACTATTTATCGGCCTGTAAGAACCCGGAAGTTCATGACCTCGCCGACTCGCCTCCGCCATCGTTCCCTGTCTCGTGCACTCTCTTTCCACGATCGACCATCCGATCTGATCCCCTCAAGGTCAAACCTAACATTCGTCCCATCTCCGTCGCAGCCGTCCTGCCAGTCGGTTTCACGTTGGTCTACCGTCAAGAATTTTACGCACGGTATTATCGTTGCCCATTCGCGCCACATGTCCGGCCCATCTTAATCTTGGCGACCTCATTATTCTCACTATTGTAGGTTTGGCGTATAGCTCGTCCAATACACGGTTGTGGAGTTTTCTCCATTGTCCTGACTCCTCATCATATATAGCCGAGGATATAGATGAAACACGGATACACCACTACACGCCCGAGATGACAGAACAGTCAAAACAGTGTATTGTTAGAGGCGAACGGGCACCAAAGAAGGCAAAGACGGCACAATCAGCTGGAAAGGTTATGGCTACTGCGTTTTGGGACGTACGTGGTATTATCTTCATTAACTATGTGGAAAAGGGACAGACGATAACTGGATAGTATTATGCGTCACTATTAGGTCAACTAAATGAGAAAATAAAAGAAAATCGTCCTCATTTTATAAAGACTTATTGACCTACCCTCGTACTTTTAAAAATTATGCCGAGATTTAATGGGGTCAAGTATTTCTTCCATCTGTTAAGAAACCCTACACATTTCATTTTAGAGACAAGTTGAAACGACTTGAGAATTAAGAGTTGAATAAATTCAAGTTCGTCGACAATGTGTCTACTTGGCAAAATTGCATATTAGATGTATCGAATTACACTTGTTTCTGTTGATATATGTTGCTGAGATCGTTATTCAAATGAGTTGATCAACAAGCCCAAAGATCTTTGTCAATCAAGATTGGAGTAGGTGACGGTATGAAACTCTTGGAAACACCCGAATTAATTTGATGGAAAGTTGATTTAACGCAATCCATGATTGCTTGAATTGAATGGACAAAAAAAAATGATCTTATCCATTACACTTTCATATCGTGAACTCTATGAGAACGCAGTATGTATCGCAGGATATGCTGACGGGACCATACGCTTCCAGTTGGGCCACCCATGTCAGACAGGCTAGGGAGGAGTAACAAACATAGAGCTTCCACCCCTAATCCACGCCACATATAAAAGATGTGAAATTTATTAATGACCGAATGTCGGTGCTAAAAATACAGGGCTAAAAATACAAGGCGAACCTACACGCCCGAACAAAATCTACGGACGAAGAAACGAAGGACACGTTCTACGAGACTCTAGAGAAGATATATGATGGAATCTCATCATTCGATGTTAAAATTCTCCTCGGGACCTCAATGTAAAAATTGGAAAGGACGATATCTTCCAAGCAACTGTGGGTAAAAAACAGCCCAAAAAGTATTAGGATTTAAGAAAACAATTGAATCCAAGCTTTGGTTTGACGATGAGTGCAGGGCGAAGATCGAACAACGTAAACGCCTCAGAGTGATCCACTTTGAAAAATATGATGAAGTCAACGCAGAAAGATACGCGACAATTCGGAAAGAGACAACGAGACTTTTCAAACGCAAAAAACGCGAATGGGGGAAGACTCGGATCGAAAAAATCCTAGAAAATGCCAGGGCAAAGAACATAAGAGCGTGCCGGTATAATTTCAATCAGGTATGGCGACGGAGAGAGAGCCAACATAATTCGAGGCACAAACGGTCGTCTGGTCACAGAAACAAACAATATCGTGACAAGATGGAAATAGTACTTTGAACACCTGCTCAATGTAGGCACCCATCAACCACGAATAAACGCACCAGATGTACATACAGCCGAGTCTCAGGTCCCAGAGTCCTCATTCAACGAAGTTGTAGACGCAATATATCGACTGAAAAACAACAAGGCTTCCGGAGTCCACTGCATACCGGCAGAGCTTGTGAAGCATGGAGGAAAGGCAACCGCTTGAAAGATCCACCAACTCATCAAAACAATATGGGATAAGGAAGTCATTCCGCAAAAATGGAAAACCTCAATAGTCATCCCAATTTTTAAAAATGGTGACAGATCTGACTGCGAAAACTTAGTATTTTGAATGTAGTTGCTCTCAGCCACATACAAAACACTAACAAATGTCATACTGGCGAGAATCACAAAGTACGCAGAAGAAATACTGGGAGACTACCAACGCAGATTCCGTAGGAACCGGTCAACAAGCGACCAAATGTTCACAATAAGGCAACTGCTGAAAAAGAAGTGGGAATACGGAGAGGCGGTTCACCAACTGTTCGTTGACTTCAAAAAAGCCTACGACTCAGTCGCGAGGCAAAGACTCTACCATATTGTAGTTGAGCTGGGAGTTCCGAAAAAATATGCCGCCCTGATTGAAATCTGCATGAACGAAAACAAAGGGCGAGTTAGAATAGAAAACCACCTCTCAGAACCATTTGAAATCCGGGACGGACTAAAGCAGGGAGATGGTCTATCACCGTGTCTTTTTAACCTTGTTCTCGAGTATGTCATCAGAAAGGTACAAGACGACAACATGACCGGATCATGCCTGAACGAGGTCACACAAGTGCTCGCATATGCGGATGACATCGCCGTTCTGGGCGATAATCTAGAAACTGTAAGTAAAGACTGTGAAATCATCATGCAAGCGGTAGAAGAGGTGGGCCTAGAAATAAATGAAGACAAAACAAAATACATGATTACGGCGAGAGCAGGTGGACCTCATGGAGCACATATAAACGTCAGATGCAAGATATTGGAAAAAAAAAAGAATTTAAATATCTGGGAACGATACTGACGGCCAGTAACGAAATGTCGAAGGAAATTAACAAAAGACGGCATTCCGGCAACGCTAGTTGGTACGCAGTCAGTAAGCTGCTGAAATCCAAACTGCTATCACGTAACATAAAGCTCCGTGCTTATAGAACCATAATCATGTCGATTGCATGTGGTCTCTCACAAACCGGGAAGAAACCAAATTTCACGTATTCGAGAATAAAGTTTTAAGGGGTATCTTTGGTGGTAAATATGACGAGAGGCAGGACAATGGAGGAAACTCCACAACCATGAATTGGGAGAGCAATACCGCAAACCTACAATAGTGAGAGTAATCAGGTCGCGCAGATTAAGATGGGCCGGACGTTCGGTGAGAATGGGCAACGATACGACCATGCGTAGAATTCTTGATGGTAGACCAACAGGGAAGAGACCAGCAGGGCGGCCGCGACGGAGATGGGAGGACAATGTTAGATTGGACCTTGAAGAGATCGGTTCGGCTGGTCAAGTAGTCAAGCCTGGAAGGAGAGTGCACAGGACAGGAAACGTTGGCGGAGTCGAGTTAGTGAGTTCATGAACTTCCGGGTTCCTGCGGGCCAATAAATAGTAATAGTAATAGTAATAGTAATAGCAATTTTTTTTTTTTTTATTTACTGGCCGGTAGGAACCCGGAAGTTCATGACCTCACACGGAGCTAATGACCTTGCCCGGAAAAAAAAATCATTAAGGAAAATTTAACAGTCCTCAGGACTTGCTAAATAAGGCCAAGACCGGTTCCCGGTTGTAGTGCCGATGATGATGATGATGATACACGGAGCTTTATATTACGTGATAGCAGTTTGGATTTTAATAGTATACTGGCTGCATGCCAACTAGCGTTGAGTAATAGTAATATTAATAGTAATAGTAATAGTAATAGTAATAGTAATAGTAATAGTAATAGTAATAGTAATAGTAATAGTAATAGTAATAGTAATAGTAATAGTAATAGTAATAGTAATAGTAATAGTAATAGTAATAGTAATAGTAATAGTAATAGTAATAGTAATAGTAATAGTAATAGTAATAGTAATAGTAATAGTAATAGTAATAATAATAATTATAGTAATAGTAATAGTAATAGTAATAGTAATAGTAATAGTAATAGTAATAGTAATAGTAATAGTAATAGTAGTAATAGTAATAGTAAAAGTATAATTGCTGCGGAATATTTTATTCTGATGACTATGATATATAGTTCACGCATTTTTTGTTTGGAAAAATACAGTATGTAGTAATTTTGTATGAGAAAACGAAGTTTGTGAAACAAATAAATCTACATGTGTAAGGATTTGCCTCTAAAATATTATAAATTATCTGGCAATTCTCTAAAAATTTAACAATACAGTCCTAAAAAAACAGACTGAAATTAATTCTAGATTTGTTTTCATACAAAACTTTTTGGAATCAAAAGATAAATCTTAAATTAGATGAAATACCTTTCCGATCACTGAACTCAGGGCTTTGACAGCCTATTGGCCACTCAACTGGCTCAATTCAGTTAGTCTAAGCAAATCCCAATTATTTAATTCTGGCGTTGGTACTTAATACAATGCAACTCCTTCATGAGGTTCACTGTTTAATATTATTCTTATATATGCCAGAACTATAAAGGCATTCAAATCAATAATTTAAATTTTAAAACTACTCGTATAGAGTGATCCAATTCAAGTTTCAAAAGGTGAACTACTTAATTAATACGATTGTTAGAAATGGTGAGCTTGTGAACTGTTGTATTTTCGCTTACAACTTATTTACAAATTTATCTTTTTATATATAATACATTCAGCGTTGAAATGATAAAATTGTTCTAGAAACATTATCATTGTGGTTGTGATTCATTTAATCTTCTTACTGACTAAAAACAATTTATGAATAAATGTGAAAAGGTTGAAAACATTAAGTCCGTTCACCACCCAAACGTTTACGCAGCTGAAAGTATTACTATCTATAGTGAAAGTGTAGCTAAGAGCACGTAGTCATTATATCGTTAGAGTTCAAAACGTTTGAATTTTTTTTTTGTTATCATAGTTGATTTTTCCTTTCCTCATTTACTTATTTACATTCATTTAGCTCTACGACTAGGATGCATCTTTGCCATTCTTCTCTACCACCATAAAATACAGTTAAATCAAAAATTTAAGATGGGTAATTACGGCATAAGGATATAGTTGATTTTTGAAATACAACTTTCCTCACTGAAGACGGTCGTTTTAAATTTTCCAATATTCATGACAGATCCCAAAGGAGCCACACTATTATTGGCCTCAAGCCGACTTTACACGAATACCTCGGTAACAGTATTGGCAGTCGAAACTGAACAGTTGGTGGCAAGCACCACAAGGGCACTGAACTGAAGATTTCTAAGTCCGGTGGTTTCAACGCGATGGGCGTCACATATGTGCCGGTATTTCGGTGAGATTGGAATTCATCTCCTATGCGGTTTTATGATAATTTTATTGAGTTAGCTTGATAATGACGCATCCTTTCGAGTCTTGTAGCTTCCTGTTTCGTTTCTTGTATGATTATTAAAAATAGTCCTAAAACTAGGACCCGGTTTTTCTACTCACTACAGCTATACGTTAGGAAATTAATATTAAATCCTGAAAAGCAATGGTGCTCTGAAAGACCACTAATTAATTTCAAAGAATTTTAATGCCATACGCTTCCCCATATATTTCTCGCCGGATAGGCGGAGTGATAACGCTCAGACAGTATAACAGGTCAATTGAAAAGTCCCCGGTCTGACACATAGATGGCGGCACTAGAATTAAATCTATATGATTTTTAGTTAGCCCGAACCTCCAAAAGACGCGTGTATAAATTTGACAGATGTCGGATTATTAGTTTGTGAATTATAGTATTTTGAGTGAAGCAACTTCTGTTATTGTGAAAAAAATGGATAAAAAGGAATTTCGCGTGTTGATAAAATATTGCTTTTTGAAGGGAAAAATTACAGTTGAAGCAAAAACTTGGCTTGATGACGAGTTTCCAGACACCGCCCCAGGAAAATCAACCATCAAGGATTGGTATGCTAAGTTTAGACGTGGTGAAATCAGCACCGAAGACGGTGAACGCAGCGGACGCCCAAAAGAGGTTGTTACCGACGAAAACATTAGAAAAATTCACAAAATGATGTTGAATGACCGTAAATTGAAATTGAATGAAATAGCAGGCACTCTAAAGATATCAACCAAACGTGTACATCATATCATTCACGAATATTTGGGTATGAGAAAGCTCTGTGCAAAGTGGGTGTCGCGCGTGCTCACTTTTGACCAAAAACAACGACGAGTTGATGATTCGGAGCAGTGTTTGGAGATGATCAAGCGTAATAAACCCGAGTTTTTGCGTCGATATGTGACAATGGATGAAACATGGCTCCATCATTTCACTCCGAAGTCCAATCGACAGTCATCCGAGTGGACTGCACACGACGAACCCGCCCCAAAGCGTGGAAAAACGCAACAGTCGGCTCGCAAGGTTATGGCGTCTGTATTTTGGGATGCGCGCGGAATAATTTTCATTGACTATCTTGAAAAAGGAAGGACCATCAACAGCGACTATTACACAGCGTTATTGGGCCGTTTGAAGGACGAAATCGCCGAAAAACGACCGCATTTGAAGAAAAAGAAAGTGCTGCTTCACCAAGACAATGCACCGTGTCACAAGTCAGTGAACACGATGGCAAAAATCCATGAATTGGGCTTCGAATTGCTTCCGCATCCACCGTATTCTCCAGATCTGGCCCCCAGCGACTATTTCCTGTTCTCAGATCTCAAAAGAATGCTCGCTGGGAGGAAATTTTCGTCGAATGAAGAGGTGATCCCCGAAACTGAGGCCTATTTTGAGTTGCTTCACTCAAAATACTATAATTCACAAACTAATGATCCGACATCTGTCAAATTTATACACGCGTCTTTTGAAGGTTGGGGCTAACTATAAATCATATGGATTTAATTCTAGTGCCGCCATCTATGTGTCAGGCCGGGGACTTTTCAATTGACCTGTTATGTACCTAAAACCTCACTTAATTTGAAATAACATGTATAAGGCCATGTTGCACAATTCCTTAACAGAAGTGCACTTCACACAACAAAAACTGCAGATATGTAACGGACCGATGCCGAAAAGTAGCTTATAAACTAGTAATGATCCATTCATGCAAGTACTCTCCTATCAATCAATCAAACACCAACTTGTAACCTCTTCACAATACATGAGCATAATGAGCATAAATATAACATATATTCAACGAATGTATTACAAGTTAAGCGATTTAATATCGGAAGAAAAAATCTCTGCAGGTGTCATATTAAAAACATGAAGGAGACGGAGTTTTAAATAAAAAAGATATTCTATAGTGAATTAAGCACCTTGCGTGAACTAGATTTATTTACATATATTTAGAGTCTATACACACGTCTACATTTGCCTAACTTAGAAAAGGGGCCTAGCGAGAATGAACCGGTTTTAACACCGGAACTTGATCTAAGAACATTTTTTTCGCTCCTAATTAATATTACTTTTTAATAAGTCGCTGAGCGACAATCGGTTCGAGTTTCAGCTGATCCATGAATTATACAACATTTTTGAATAGTGCAGAGTGTAGTTTTATGGAAGTATAATCAACAATTGGAAATTAGTTTAATAGCCAATACATTTGTTAGTTTTTAAAGCTGGATGACCAGCATCTAGCAATATTCGAAAAAACTAAACTTTCAAATGGCAGATGAAATAATTTTACGTTAAAATCACTAATATACTACATGTTAAAAGATTTCGCTCATTTGTTAATCGTTTTTGTATACGGTTTGCTAAAATGTTGATGAGAACCGAAACTAAGTGCTCGATGAATGCGCCTTATCAAATCTTAAGAACCTAGAAGGTTTCACTGATATACCCAGCCAGCTTAGTGAATCGTTTACAAGGCTTCCTAATATGGGCTTATCAAGCTCAGTTCAATGTTCTGCACAACTAGATACATTAACTAGAAAGGAATAACAGCTCTACACGACACGGAACGGGGTCAGGTTAGAGTAGTAATCCCGCCATTAAAAGCTACTTAATTCCAGTTGGTTTACCCCAACACCCGACAATCACGGAACACGAACCTCGTTACATTACAATATTAGCGGTTTTATAGCTCATAAATTAACTTAAAATCGTTCACGAAGACCTCACTCACGTATGCTCTAACGTATTGCATCGCTATCATCATCATAAACTTCGAAAACAAAACTATTTCGGGTGCAAAAGATAAAGGGTTCAGCTTGTTGGAAAAAAAAAATACACTGAATGCTAATTGGACAACTTACCTTTGAATTTCTTAGGGAGGCGAAAAGAGTTCCATAAGAACGTCTTCTTCCCACGAACGACTGGAGATCGATATAAATCCAGTTCACTGTAACATATGGAATCAGATCCGAATTCTAGCAGCTTGCCACCCCCACCTTCACCGGGTGGGTTTTTCAAATTCACTTCACTTAGGTTACAATTGATTTTGCGAATCGTTTTGACTTTTTCACTAGAATTATTCATTTGTTGCCCTGTTGAAGCGAAATATGCCGATTTGGAGCCAGATATTTGTGGCATTGATGTTTTCTTCTTCTGCTGGTGATGTTGATGAGTGCTATTGTTGTAGAACAGCGAAACGAGGTCGTTAAGTCCCATGTTTTCAAGCCTATTAATAGAACTTTCTGCAGCGCAACGCATCCGCAAAATTGCTTTCTCTTTAATGTTTTATCTTTTGGTTTGAATCCTTTAGAGCAATCGCACACACACATCCATTGGCACACAAAAATACATGCAACGAGTGTCCTTATGTGGAACTTGTATCATTGAGCCATATCTTGTACACAGTCCTTTTCAAACTTAACTGTTATACACGCACAGTAACGAAAATCATTCGCTGAGATAAAGGTGCAAACCACCCGGCTGTTGTACAAAACGTCTAAAAAACCGTCGTAAGGTGTAACCGCCATCGGCCGACTGAATCAATGAAACCGTCCGCCGTTGGGATTATGTTGCTACGGAGTACGATTCAGATGGCTCGGTCGCCCCTCTCCACTTCAGCTAGTGCCGGTGGAGGAAGCAGCAACATCAAAGCCAGATAGTTGGATACCTCCGCAGGTGAATCTAGGAATGTGTGTGGTGGTGGCTTTCTTAGGTTTTTCTTTTTCTCTCAGTTTGTTTTTCTAATGTTTTTTCTATTTTTTACGAAAACATGGTTAAGCTGGTAGCTGCGTAGAGCAGTAAGTTGTAGGTACGTGTATATCAATGAAGAAGATGCCATATGGGCATCAAGGTTCTTCACCTTTAGGTGACTGACTGAAGATGGGGAGTAGTTCAAGTGGTTATTGTAAGTGCATTGTAAGTGGATTTTAGTGGAGTAATTAAAGAAATTTCATGGAAAAGGTAAACTCTGACGCCGAGGTGCAAACATTAACTTCCTGGGGTATTTGGTTTATCATGGTGCTGGCATCAACCTTTTCAGGTGTCATCCTATCCTTATCTATATTCCAGATTATGTCAAGTTGCATTATTTAGGTGAACAATTAAAAAACATCATAGGTCATGGAGTCGAAACAATCATGTTTGAAACTTGTGCATCGGCGAGATCATATTCCTAACAGGTCATGTCTCTAATGTTTCCAGGTATACTGTACGGGAACTAATCATAAATCGGTCAATACTTCACCCGGAAGAAACGCACTCTTTGGAGTGAAAACGCAATCAACATTTTGAACGAAAAGGAATTTGCTCGAGACAAGCTAGGAGAGTCTTGTAGGAGAGGATAAAAACAGTTAAGGTTTTGCATAGGGGGTGGCTGAGACAGAGATAGCAATAGTGATGGTGTCAGATACGAAGACAGAGACAAAACCGGAGACAGGGATACAGACTGGGACAAAGGCAGAGATAGAGACAGAGACAGAGATAGCAATAGTGACGGTGACAGATATGAAGGTAGAGACAAAAGCGGAGACAGCGATACAGGCTGGGACAAAGGCAGAGATAGAGACAGAGACAGAGATAGCAATAATGACGGTAACGGATACGAAGATAGAGGCAAAAGCGGAGAGAGATGCAGACAGGAAAAAAGGGCAGAGATAGAGACAGAGACAGAGACAGAGATACAGACTGGGACAAAGGCAGAGATAGAGACAGACATTACAGAGACAGAGACAGAGACAGAGACAGAGACAGAGACAGAGACAGAGACAGAGACAGAGACAGAGACAGAGACAGAGACCGAAACAGAGACAGAGACAGAGACCGAGACAGAGACAGAGACAGAGACAATGGCAGATACAGAGACAGAGATAGAGACAGAGGTAGAGACAGAGACAATGACAGAGACAATGACAGTTGGAAATAAACGGAAAGTAGGAGGCGCATTGTTAAAAATGGAAATTAAAGTGCTAAATCACAAATAAAGGTATTATAAAAACTGATTTACGACAATAAAGGCAAAATTTGAGTTGAGGGCAAGAGAGACATACACGGATAAGTGGGTCCCCAAATAGGGTTGTAAAGCATGATTTTAGTGGAGTAATTAAAGGCATAATACTCAGGCTATTAGAGAAGGAGAAAGAATGAGAGAGAAAGAGAAATGTAGGGAGAAAGCTAGAGATAGTTTTAACTCCGCCGTTAATCTGAGAATGCACATCTGTTCACGTTGAAAGTCATCTTCAGGCGCACAAATAAACATAGTCATTCTTTAGCCGAACCACACGAATGTGGAATGCTCTACCTGATCATGCGTTTCCTCATCGTTGTAATATCCAGGTTTGATTCCTGCTTTCCTTGCCCACTTCATCTCCATCCGCTCGCACTGTGCGCGCGTTAGTGTAAAAAAAAAAACTGGAAAAATGTTGGGGTTCATTTATCAATAAGTGCACCGATATAAAAAAGCTCTGTCAGGCGTCAAGCGCCACCGGAGTCTAGAGAATATAAAATTTAAATTTTTTCTATCCAATCGCCTCCAACCAATACACGTAGCGGGCAGTGAATGTTTACCAGATATCACAGTGAGATAGAGTATCCCAAACCACGTTCAAGTCCTCGAAAGTAGCTCTTCTATAAAGGTACCGCTAAATGGACATCTTTACAGTGATGTGGAACGTGCGTTTCCATGGGAAATTAAAGACGGCCAAGACGAAAAGCTTGTTTATTTTTTTTGTGTGCATAATTAATTAAAGAGAATATTAGAGATTTAAGTAAAATAATTTTTTTTAAATTAAAAGTGTTGCCCTTATATGCAGCAATTTCTGAGTAATTAAGAACTAACAGCAAGCATAGATGTGCAAAGAGAATTACCCTAACGGAGACAATGATCTTAGCTGTCTTGTATAAACATCTATTATATAACGCTATTTATAAAAACTTCAGGTCCTCTTCCTTCCCTCCGTTGGTAACAGGCAGGAGAACACTAACTGTATTTATAAATTTACTTTCTGTGAACTCAATCTCTAATCCTAATACTTTGAAGACAAAAATGATGGCGCCAAAAAAATTCTTCCTTGTCGGGTGTAAAGTTTCGCCCTTATGGGCTCGACTGCAAAAAAAAAAAAAGGAAGGGAAGACTAGGAGTGTTCATAAGTGAATTTGACATATCGTATTCAGAGAACACCTTTCCCCCTTGTTAGAAAACCGCTTTCTAAGAAAGGAACAAAATATCTTTCACGTAATCGTCACCTAATTGTGTTACTGTAGATGTTATCTAATTTGATGGAATATGTTCTACATTAATGAAATACACATATATGTCACAATTGAGAAATGGACACGCCTTAAGAATACTGTCATTAGTACTGCCAACTCCATCTTAGGCAGTAGTCGTAGAGATCGGAACGACTGGCTTGATGATGAGTGCAAACTAGCGACTGAACATAAGAATGCTGCATACCGGGCAATGCAGGAGTCTCATAGGACGCGGGTACGCGAGGAGAAATACAAAGAGCTCAGAAGATCTGAAAAAAAAACTTCACAGACAAAAGAAAAGTGCCTGGGAAAAAAGCCTTGTCTGTGAAATAGAGAAAAGTTGAGAGCGAGGTCCGCACCAGGCGCGGAAATTCTACCAAATAATCCGCAATATGACTCGGTACACACCACGCTGCACTTACTGCAAGGATAAAGAGGGTAATCTGATCACCGATCCTGAAGGCATTCTGGAGCGATGGGAAGTGCACTTCAATGAATTGCTAAATGGTCAGCTCACAGAAGAATTGGAGGCTCCACCAATGCAAGACCAAGACCAAATGCTGCCACCACCAAGCATTGAGGAAACATTAAAAGCCATTAGACAGCTAAAATCAAATAAAGCCCCTGGAGCTGATGGCATACCGGCTGAGCAGATCAAACAAGGAGGGACAGCGTTACATCACGCAATTCATGAGATCGTGGTGCACGTATGGGACCAAGAGGAGATGCCGGAAGATTGGCGTCGTGGTATAATTTACCTCATACATAAGAATGGAGATATCACACTGTGCAAGAACTATAGGGGCGTAACAGTGCTGAGTACCGCATATAAGATATTCTCCACTATCCTACAAAGATCGGATGGCCCCATCCGCTAAAGCCATCATTGGTCAATATCAGTGTGGCTTCATCCCACGCAAATCAGCAATTGATCAGATATTCACCCTTAGACAGGCGATGGAAAAATGTCAGGAATTTAAGAATCCATTATATCATCTGTTTATTGACTTTAAGGCCACCTACGACAGCATAGCCAGGGTGAAACTATATAATGCCATGAGAGAATTCGGCATTCCAAACAAATTGATACGACTTTGTAGGTTGACCATGGCCAACGTAACTAGTCAAGTAAAAATAGCGGGATTACTGTCCAAACCAATAAACATCTATAATGGACTCCGACAAGGGGCTCCTCTGCAACCTGGCGTTGGAGAAAGCAATTCGTGACTCTGGCGTTACAACAAGAGGAACTATTGTCACCAAGTCCTGCCAGATACTTGCCTACGCAGATGACATCGACATCATCGGTAGAACCGAATCGGCGGTACAGGGATCCTTCACCCAGATCGAGCAGGCGGCACAAAAACTGGGACTGCACATTAATGAGGGAAAAACTAAGTACATGGTGGCATCTTCTGCGGAGAAAAGACCTAACGTTGGTCAAACTATCAGGGTAGTGGAGCACGAATTTGAAGTAGTGCAATCCTTTAACTACCTTGGGTCAATAATATCAGCCGATAACAATATGGAAGAAGAAATACGCGAACGGCTGATTAAGTCCAACAAAGCCTACTATGGTCTATCAAGGCTCTTTAAATCCCGAAATTTATCCAGAACATTCAAGCTACTACTGTACAAGACCATGGTCTTACCAGTACTCATGTATGGATCCGAAACCTGGGTGCTCAATAAAAGGCACTCCGAACTCTTGGCCGCGTTCGAGAGAAAGGTCTTAAGCAGAATTGTTGGCCCCGTATGTGAGGGAGGACGATTCCGGAGACGCTACAACTATGAGTTGTACGCAATGTACCTTGAAGCTAATGTTGTAATAAAAACCAATCTCGGTAGACTCCGGTGGGCGGGACACCTAGCTCGAATGAGCGAAGAGAAGCCTGCCCGGAAATTTCTTTGTGGCAGGATATATGGAAGGAGACAGCGCGGCAGACCTTGTCTGCGATGGAGGGATGGCGTAGACCAGGACGCCCAGAGCCTGGGAGTGCCAAACTGGATGACATCGGCTCGAAATCGGGACCGGTGGAGAGATTTGTTAAATAAGGCCAAGACCGGATCCCGGTTGTAGTGCCGATGATGATGATATATCACAATTCGGTTTACGCACATCGATGCATCGAAAACACGTGGCAGACCTTTGACTTTTTTTGAGATATTACCAGGGCGAGTGTTTCTTGGAGATCAGTGATATAATGAATTCTTGATTTAAAGCTTCTGTTCTGATTTAAGTGGGATCACCTGGGTGTGATTTATTATGGGCTGCTCAAACCGAGCGAAATGATCGCGGGATCGATTGATCAGATGACTATCGCCTACGATTAATGCATTTATGCAACAGAAATCGCAGTTATAGCTTAAGAACGCGACAAAGTGATTTGGCAATATGACACAGCTCGGAAACGCTTAAATGGCAAACGCCTTAGCCCACCAATCGTATACCTCAGACATTCATCATCATCATCGGCACTACAACCGGGATCCGGTCTTGGCTTTATTTAGCAAGTAAACTTTGTTAAATTTTCCATAATAATTTGTTTTTCCGGGCACGGTTATTAGCGCCAAATACCTCAGACATTGCCTCTTCCGACTATTACTTGTTCCGATCGATGGTTCATGGCGTGGCTGAGAAGTACATCCACCTTTATGAAGAATAGCCTCAAAAGAGGTTTTCCGAAGTGTAATTCCAGAAAGATGGGAAAAACCAGTACCTAGCGATGGACAATGGTTTTTTTACGATTTTTTTAAATATGATGTTAATTTTTACAAAAAATTAGAGAATATATTCAGGATAATACTCGTACGAGGACAGTTTGATTAGTCTGACTTTTTGAATTTCCCGCGTAGTAACTTTAAATGCAATACTGCTCCCGTCAACTGCCATCTATAACTACTGTCTATGCTGCGTCATTTAATTTGTGTTTGACAGCCATTAAAAGCAAACAACCTCGTGAATTTTAACGAAAATGAAAAAAAAAAAAGGGAATTTCGTGTGCTGAATAAGCAAAATCCTTAAACTGGGTTTGGCTCCTTGATAGTATACCCGCCTGTCACGCGGGAGACCGGGGTTCGATTCCCCGTCAGGAAGCCTATTGGTATTAGGCTGCGTCTACGCCTATTCCATGCTGTTGCCCCGTTGGTCGTCACCAAGGTGGGGTAATAGTTCCCGTATCTGCTCGTTTTCGATGGTGCCGAAGGTTGAATTGTGAAAATGCACTTCCCAATTATAGTCAAATCAAAAGAGTCGAACGAGATTAGCCATTTATATGAGGGTGTTTACATCATCGTAAATTGTGTACAACGCCAATGCTGATCATGCTTATGACCTGAACCAACCGAAGGGTCGAACTCTCGTGTGTATGTTGATTCTACCGAGAATCCGTTTCCCTCGGCGGCCAGTCGCGACGCATAATACTTCTTGCGCTCTGGTGACCGGCCAACATGCACACAGATAGGAAAAAAAAATCAGAAACAGAAAATAATCAAAAGGGTTGCACAGCTGTGCACTCGTTGTATAAAGGGACGTTTATACGATTGGCAACTAGCACTTATGCTGATCGTACATCCCTCGTTGGCAACTGGTGCAGCATTTTCGATGGTGCTATGTTGGTTTGGATATCTTGGGGCAACTAGGCATGGTTCACAACATGCCTGTGGGTTGATTTAGCGACCGAGATGCTCGCTGTAAAACAGAAAAGAGAGAATATCTCCTGCACGTGTGCGGCGGTATTAGATATGCGCGCCCAAATATATTTCAAGTTGCATCGGATGTTTAGTGATGCGACCGTTTTTCTACACAAGAAGATGGTGCACTTGGTGGAAATCATGCTTGGGATAAATATCGTTGGCGCCATATAACGGCGCCTTAATATATGAATGAGATTCCTTTCTTAGCGCATTTTCGAAGATGCATTGCATGCATCTTGTGGGGAAAACTCGTAAGAGTAGAAATTTCTGCATGTAATTGCAGTGAATGGAAAATTGATATACCCATCTTCCAGGCAAGCAATGCCGTTCAGCTATACCTGCCCAAAATACTTGTAGTATAGGGTTTTTTGTAGGCTTTTGGGATGTTACCGAAATATAGATGAAACTATAAGTAGTGGCGTTAGAAGAAACCGCAACAAGCCTCTGGCGCAAAACTAATGACATTGCCCGGAAAAAAAACAAATCATTATGGAAAATTTAACAAGCCTCAGGACTTGCTAAATAAGGCCAAGGCCGGTTCCCGGTTGTAGTGTCAATGATGATGATAAACGAACTGCTACCCCATCCAGCATATTCGCCAGATTTAGCCCCCTGCGACTATTTCCTGTTTCCAAACCTGAAAAAATGGCTGGGCAGTAAGAGGTTTGGATCGAATTGTCTATTTGAGGGCCTTGAGCAAACCTATTATTTTGTAAGGAATAAAAAAGTTGGAAAAACGCTGAACTAAACGTATAGAGCTAAAATGGGACTATAGCGTTGCGACGATAGTGAAGAACAGTTAGAATCACTAAAAATTGAACCAATGCTCAATACATCAGGCTACTGCGCGTGTACGAATTCGATTTCTAAACTCCAGTACACTCAACTAACGTGGAATTGCTACGTTATTGGTTAGTACACGGCTGATGCTTTTTCCATATTCGATTTTCTTTCTGTGTTGTTCTTTACTATTTGCTGGTATACTGTGTATCTGTTAGAAGCGCCACACTACTCCCTCCCTAGTAACTTTGTTATGATCAACCTCGTGTGCGTACGACGGAGCGAGGAACGAGCCAGCGAGAGAACGTCGGAGCAGGCGAGTGAGCCGGTACTCTGTGCAGAAGAAGGGACCGTAGTAGTAAAGTCCTGTTTACCTATGGGAGATTGTGTGCTGTTTGTACACATGTCACGTCGGGGTCACCAATTATAGCCTTTGTGATGTTAGTGAAGGGCGGGTGATTCGAATCGACGCTACAACGGTTGAAATCATTAAAACATAGAACCAAAGCTTAACGCATCAGCCCACTGGCGCGAGTTCGAATTCGATCCTTATTCTCAAGTACACTCCTGATGTGGAGTACTATGTTTTTGTTATGGTATGGGCTCTGATACCTTGCTTATTCGATTTTTTCTTCACTAATTGTTTCTGTATTGTGTGTATCTGTTAGAAACTGCACAAGACTATGTTGAGATATAAAATGCGTATTTGCCGAAAAAAACATCTTTTATTCAAAAACATCGCTGACTTATCAAACTACTCTCGTAGCAAAATAACGTCCATATGCTGGTAATCCCTTTAGCATGCGCTAAGGATAGAAATATTGGATTCCGTATGCACCTATTCATAAGATTAATTTATTAGTCCAAAAACTTTAACCAGTTAATTTATATTTATGTTGCTCGAGATAACCTATTTTACTAGAGAGATTGAAATTCTAAAACTTGGGTCATTATTGTCTTCTTTTTCACATCCCAGAGCTGGAAAACTCAAAATTGCTTTTTTATTTACTGGTATGCACTTCTGCTCGCAACAGCCCAGACGAACAAAATTATCAGCTTTGTATCGCTCTTTTGTTTGAAATTAAAGGTTCAAAAATGTCACCTATCTAATAAGAGCAACAGCACCTGTACCCTACCCTGAAAGAACAGGGGGCCGCACTAAAAACCGACAAAGTTCGGAAAATCTTATTTGTAAGTAGAAAACAACCTGATGAGCCCGCTGTCGAATTCTGCCGTAATTCCTTTGCAATTGAAAGGCATCCCATTGACGAAAGTTTTTTAATTAAGATCATTCAATTAAAGTCCCCTTGCTGATGTACAATATTTGCCGTAAGTCGTCCACCAATTTTCCTAGTTTAAATAATCAAAACAATACTTTAGCTTCAAAGGCAATCCTCATCATCGCCCCTTTAAATGAATTATGATTTAGTTATTTCTCATTTACCACCCCCTTCCCACGGGAAATCAGCGGCAATGAATATTCATTCGTCTGATCACTTCCGATTTTGTTTTAACCCCCAGAAGCTGCTTAGCCCCCACCTTCGATCCATGGTCTATCCAACCGAGCGGAAAATTTTATATTTAACTGGGTACCTTCAATATGACATTTGTGGAGACAAACTTTTGGAAAGTATCAAATTTAAGTGATGTTAGGCTAGATTGGTGAAGGGACTTCAGTTGTGAACATTCCAGATCCTGCAAATTCCATTCTTCAGTTTACTTAATTTTAAGACAAAGAAGTCGTAAATTATAAAAACAACGATTAGCGATGAAGATGGGTGTAGACGGAATGCTGTTGTCTGTTTACGACTTTCTCAGGTACAACTTGCTGTACCAGCGCATTACACAACCATTTAAACAAAATGCTGTTAAACCAAATAACGTAAACAGGGCTAACACGAATGTGATGCATAACATAAACGCTTAGTGTTAAATTAAAGTTAAACTATAATTAGTCGGCAACGCAAAAAATGTGTTTTTAACTAACGTATTCTTTTCCAGTTGTTTCCTTTTCGCTATTCACATGCACGTATATTTATTTGATTGCATGCTACGTTATTTTAGGTGATGCTAGTTTTACAGCCCATAGAAGAAATGTCGACGGACGTTAAGGCGAACCTTCGAAAGGTCGTTAACTGGTTTTACAGAAAAACCGAAACGAAAATGTGGGAATAGCTGAAACTAACTAATCAAGAGATTAAAAACCCTTTCCCTAAACAATTCCGAATAAAATTAAACAAATGGTATTGTAGTCAATATCTCTTGAATCTATTCGACGTTTGGCTGCTTGCTATAATTTTGCAGAAATAATTAGTTAATTTATTACCCAACTGTCATATAACATGGAAATGTGAGCTGAACCTACACGGAATCTCACGTATATCTCAACCTTTCTATCAACTCATCTACTCATTCTAATAAAATAACAATAAGAGCACATTGTAAAAGAAAATGTCTAAAGAAACGCAGAATAGGTCAAGGACAACCAAACATGGAGATATGACGCCACGCTACCGGCCAATTAAAACGTTTGTCCTACAAGAGGAGAGCATTGCTCCACTTGGATTTTACGTAATGTTGTTGAGCTTAGGTTCTATGGGACTCGTTTTGCGATGGAAGTCTTAGAGAAATAAACCGTGTATATACCATGTTTGCCATAAGTGACTGAAGAAGGCCATAGCTTCAACGTATAGGGAATCTATTTCTTCTTATATCTTCACCCGTTCTGCCTTCGTTAGAACTTCGCCCTTCTTATTAGTGTCGCCTTTCTCAATACTATAGAGTGTTTCTAAAACGTTTAGCGCCGGATTAAAAACCAAAACAAACCCCTCCGATACAAATGGAAAAAAAGGTAGAAATAGATAGCTATTATACGAATGAGCTGTCTTTTGTGGCGGACGGACGAGAATCATGGCATGTAATACAAAAAACAAGACGATGTTATTCCTTCCTCAATTTTATTTAAAGTTTCATAATTTTCCACAATTTAATGCGTGTAAAAACTAATTTTGTTCTCCATCTGCTATAATTGCTACCACAATATTCACCTACGCCACATATGGTTCACGGTATCGACAGTGAAGAATTGAACTTCGTTATTTGCGATTAAATAAAACCTTCTATTCACTGCCTGAACACAAAGCCATGTTTTGACCTGTCCTATATGCAGTATTGTTCCTTATTAACATATATACAGAGTTTAAAATATGGATTATCAGAGAGTTTTTACACGGAATCATCAGTTGAACCTGCTTGTACACAACTTGAAGCATTTTAATAAATTAAACAATCATGTGCCTATTTAGACTAGAGATTCTCCTAATACGGTTAATGTCTGATGTGAACTGATTCTCACTATCTGATTACCTGATATAGAGACAAAGATTTGAACAACAAGAAATACGTTGAGCTCCATCAAGCCGCACAAGTCTATAATGACTGGCCAGAAACTCTGCGAACTTAGTTGAGAAGTTTTGATCCTTATAGTCCGCACATAGCACCAAGAGCAACTGGCAAAACTTCATTAGAATTAAGAAATTGGTATCAAGAGAAGATTGTTTAAATCCCTTAATCGCTCTTTTCGACAATGGGGATTTGGACTTCTATGAGAAATGCGTTATGAAGTTATCTTGATATGACAATAAATTATGGAGCAAAACCGTGTATATTTCACACAAATGTCAAGATATTGGGTTTGTTTTCCTCCAAACCAATATCGTTGACGTTTAAAAATTTATTTCTGTTTCAATTCGATTTGAAAGTAGCAATACAGAACCCAAAAGTACTTTATTCAAACACTTTGCCAATGGATATCAAATTTAGAAAGGTAATTCAAAGCTAGTCTTGCTTTGTTCTGTTATATTATTTCTGTCGATTAAATGTAACTTAATCCGCTTTCAACTTTAAATATTTAGGTCTTTAATTAATTTTCTTTATATATAACATAAACTATCAACAGTACGATAGTTGCCTCTTATGTTTCGGGATTTGGCAACCCTAGTGTTGCAATCCGGCAATTGACAGCTCTGTCGTAAAGTTGGACATTTTTGAGGTTATACGCACTCAGAACATTTTGACATACGAGCGCTATTTGTGTTGTTTACAGTAACTTAAAAGATTCATCTCGGCCCAAAAATGGAATTAAATCGTCAACATTTTCGTGCGATTATTTTTTACAACTTTCGGCGTGGATTAACTGAGCAACAGTGCATGGATGAACTTAATTCTATTTTTGGCGATGAAGCTCCATCAAGGACCAGTGTTTATCGATGGTATGGTGAATTCAATCGTGGTCGTAGTTCACTCCAAGATGAATTTCGTGAAGGTCGTCCAAAATCAGTTGTTGTTCCGAAAACCATTGATGCTGTGCGCGAACTGATATTGGAAGATCGTCATGTGACCTATCGTAAGATTGAGACAACCTTAGGCGTTAGTGGGACCAGCATACATTCAATATTGCATAAACATTTGACTGTCAAAAAAATTTGTTCGCGTTGGATCCCACACAATTTATCAATCGCCCAAAAAAAGGC
This sequence comes from Microdon myrmicae, assembly GCA_963931805.1. Lineage (NCBI taxonomy): Eukaryota > Metazoa > Arthropoda > Insecta > Diptera > Syrphidae > Microdon > Microdon myrmicae. Next base: position 2,323,476 of record OZ007497.1, on the reverse strand, counting down.
TCGTGTCAATTGGTCGAAAGAAATGCTCAAAAAATACGGTCGCGGTGCTTCGAAACACGTCTATGACATCGTGACAGGTGATGAATCGTGGATTTACGCGTATGAGCCCGAAAGTAAACAGCAGTCGACTGTCTGGGTGTTTCAAGATGAGCCAAATCCAACAAAAGTTGTTCGCGCACGAAGCCTGTTTTTTCGGAAAAACTGGACATGTCGCAACCGCACCACTAGAACAACGCAGAACAGTCAATTCTGAGTGGTACACAACCATTTGTTTACCAGTTGTCTTCCAAGAAATCAGGAAAACCAACCGCCGAAGACGGATCATGCGAACTCTCACACATCGGCTGCGACAACTGCATTTTTGAGCACCCAAAACATCGATTTGATGGGTCATCCGCCGTATAGTCCTGACTTGGCACTGAATGACTTCTTTTTATTCCCGTACGTAAAAAACAAACTGAGAGGTCAACGTTTTTCGACACCTGAAGAAGCGGTTGCTGCATTCAGAATGCGTGTGTTGGAGATACCTCAATCAGAGTGGCAAAAGTGCTTCGACAATTGGTTCAAACGCATGCAAAAGTGTATAGATCTTCATGGGGAATATTTTGAAAAACAATAAAGTGATTTTCGATGATCAATATTTGTTTTTGTTCTCTAATTCCGAAATATAAAAGGCAACCCTCGTATTGTTTTAGAAAAACACCTCCGCGAATAATGTTTGTCCAACTTTCGCTATACTCTCTAACACAAAATTTATTGACCCACCTGGCATGAAGCATATTAAATATTGATCCACATCGACAGGGCTCCATAAAACTAATCAAAGCGCGACTAATTACTACGAGTATTTCAGTCTGATTTAATTACGTTTTAACCCCCCGTGGCTTAGTTTGACTGAATTGCCAAAAATATTAAAACCAATACCGATACAATCGACGGCTTGTAAGACATCTAACAATGTCTAAGCAACGCAGGCATCATAACCGGTTCACCACCGTCTTCTCATGTGATTACCAACGTTTTCATCACTCGAAGATAGTCTCATTAAGCTTGGTGGTACCTGTCTTATAGTGTGATAAACTTCTTGCTGTCCGATATTTTAAACACCGTTGAGGAACTTCAACAGTCCAAGTAAATGATTCCCAAGCGGAATTCAGTGTCGTCATGATATCCCAAGATATTTAGGTAGTCATTTGAAGACTACTGCAACTAATCTGTCCACCACGATGCACATATAAACCCAAAGACAGCATCACACTTGCCTTCTATGCTAAGAGGTCTTTCGATGTGTTACGTGATGTTTGATACATTTTAATTAATGATTTTCGAAAATCACACGGCTCGCAGTAAGTGGTAAGCAAAGATGGGATGATATAATTTGACAGGTGTTTGTGGGTAAGACTAAGAAATGATTTGAATGACCAACGAACCATCAAGTAATTGTTACCTCATAGGATCTGACAGATATGAGAAAACAAAGGAAATCGTTGATGTCAGATGTGTTAACATTATTATTATAATATTACTATGTCTGGTCTCAGTCTAATGATTTGCTGGTGTTTGCTTAAATTTCAAATTAGGTCTGATTGAAGCAGTCTACTGTGCTCAGGTTGCTTTACAAATTCTTTTTTGGAAGCGTCTTTTTATGGGAAGATCTGCTCCCGGTGTCTTTGCCCGGTAAATGGGTGTGGGCTGAAAAAAGCGTTGGCTAACCATGTATTAACCTAGTTTTCAAACCTTCTGGACTGGAATAAATAGTGCTTTATATTTAAATGGAATTTCATTATGTTTATTAAGTGAGACCAATGAATATTAGTTCAGTTCACGTGTCAAGTAACTTGTTTTCGAACAACAGCATTTTATGAGATCATTTTTTATGTGAATCTTAGTCAACGTCGGTATGAACTTGTTACTCAGTAAACAACTGATCACGCTATAAATTTGAACCTAACAATAGAAGCTGGTTTTATATCAGATATTTTGTATGGTTGAGAATATCAGAAAAAGTTCGAAAAGAGAAAACGCCTGATAAGCTTCAAAACCTTCTTTCTTGAAAGGCGACATCAGCATCGAAATTATGCACTAACAAGCAACAAGTTTTTGTCGCAATGATTAAGTTCATATTTTCATAACTTTGTATGTCGAACCTAAAGGGACAACTTCGAATGATAAAACATAATCTCTTAAGCGACAGACATGCCATGTTCAGAATATTCTCCTGGAAATACAAAGACCTCGTCCAATAAGTTTCGCGATACTAACTTATATATATTGACACAACTTGGCATAAGCGGATACTTTTTCACTATTCTCTTGATAAGTACTATAGTAAATTAATGAAACGAAAGCAGAGGCAATCAAATGTGAATAAAATATAAACATCTTTGATATATATAATTTAAAAATTTATTTATGGTGGGCTGTCACATAAGCAAAGAAATTCGCGTATTCGAGAATAAACTTTTAAGGAGTATCTTTGGCGGTAAATACGGCGAGGAAGCAGGAAAATGGAGGAAACTCCACAACTACGAATTGAAAGAGCTATACCGCAAACCTACAATAGTGAGAGTAATCTGGTCGCGAAAATTAAGATGGGCCGGATATGTGGCGAGAGTGGGAAACGCTAGGACCGTGCGTAAAATTCTTGACGGAAGATCAACGGGAAAGAGACCGGTAGGGCGGCCGCGATGGAGATGGAGGGCAATGTTAGGTTTGACCTTGAAGAGATCGGATTGGATGGTCGGTCGTGGAAGGAGAGTGCACAGAACAGGGAACGATGGCGGAGTCGAGTCGGTGTGGTCATGAACTTCCGGGTTCCTATAGGCCAATAAATAGTAAATAGTGGTAATAATAAATAGCAATTTTCGGTAGGATAAAACTATTATAGCTTATGATTATATAATTAAGAAAACCAAGTAGAATCCATTTAAATTTATGAAAGGAAAAATAGCCGGTAAATATTGTTTGTCTTTACAATTCTCACGTGAAAAGAACAACATCCATATCCCAAAACTACTTAAAATAAACCAATATTATCGTTTTTGCATTTAAAGACTATAGTGGACCTTTGGAAGGCAGGTCAATTTCTGATTTCGAAAATATTCCTCAACTCCTTCTCCCCGACACGATAAAATTCAATTGTCAGTTGTTGGGGTATAAGTTGGTACCAGCGTATGGCACAGGATTCACTCAGTCCCCAACCATGTTGCTGTGCGAAATGACCAATGACCGATGACCGAAGTAGTCGATGGAGCGGCATCAGATCTCGTGTGTAGCTGTCGCTACGAAATCTATATTGGCGGTAATTAAGGAGCTCATTTGGTTCTTAAAATTGACGGTTAATGAGTGATTCCATTACCTTCGCGGGAATAGAAGTTAGTGCTATGGGTCGATACGAAGAAATGGACGATTTGTCGCCCTTTTTAGGAGTTGGCTGAAAGTTCGCTGATTTCCATATATTTCGGAAACGGCCAGTAGAATAAGACAAATGGAAGGGTTTCCGCAGTGGTCTAGCGAATGAAGAGGAACATCTTTTCAAGAAATTTGGGGAAATGTCATCTGACTCAGCGGATTTCAGAACTGAATCTGGTTCATGGTGTGCTGCTTATGCTCAAGTTGGGGCGGAAGTGATGTGGTATCGGGCAGCGTTAAGTTCGCTGCAAAATGTGCAGCAAGTAGATTCGCTTTCTCTATTGCACTGGTGACTGGTCTGTCGTCCACTATAAGCTTATGGATGAGAAGACGAGTTTGGGATGCTTTTCATGAATGCTCAGAAATGTCTACTACCTGTGGTACAGTGTTGTATTTTTTGGCTCAATCTCTGGTCAGGCAATAACTTTGTGGTTGAATGTGCGCACTGCAGTCATTTCTAGCTCTCTTGAATCTTTCTCGGTTGTTTGATTTATACAACTGGAAGCTCATCTGTTTAGCCTTAATGGTTAATCTGCACCCCGAATTGAACCACATATTTATCTTGGGTTTGATACTGTGAGAAATAAAGGTTCGCATGGCAAGTAGAATCCTGTCTGCCAATGTATCCGCTATAGAGTCAACATCGTTATTAAGGAAAAACAACGACTAATTTGGCTTTCCAAAAAAGGCGTTTAGACCTGCCCAATTGCCTTTCTCATAGAACCATATGTTGCACGTTGCAACCAGTAATGATGAGGGTGCTCTGTATGTAACATGTTTGAAATAACTCGCCACTCTCTACCCTCGAGGTGTTAGCTTGTGCCACATTGGATTAGTTCAGTTGCGATCACGTTGAGCTGTGATACAAGAAATAATGGGGCGAATTCAAGATAACAGTACTGCTCTTGATCGTAAACAGCAAAAAAGCCCTGGAGAAAAGAAGAGCGATATAATGTGGGTGGAGAACAAAGAAAATTATGGGCGAGCGATAATAAAAAACAACAAGATCGAACAAAGGGACAAAAAGAAGTGACGGCACAAAAATTCAAAATAACGTTTACAAGGAACAAAAGAGTATGTACAAAAGTATGAGAATTGAAGTGGACCAGATACAGATTAAAGGATTGCAACGAGTGTCGATTTAAACATCTCCTAAAGGAAGATTATTCGGAAGAAGATACGCGAGATAATGCAAACCAAGCATCATCAAGCTGGTGAGGAAAAAACGTGAAGAGGCTCGCATGGTGTTTTGACGCATTAAAGATATGTATCAAAAAATGCATGAATTACAACAAAAAAATCAAGTCTGTTTTAATTTCGAATTGATTGAAGAAAATACAGTCCACTCATACCACGGCACATCACAGTATAATAACAGCATATTTTGGGAGTTTTCTCGTTAACGCTGCTGTTGGTTAGAGCAAGTTTAGCTGACACAACACAGTGTTTGTTGTGCCCAAGCGCAAAGAAACTTGAATTGTGTATTTTTTCGGGTGGGAGGTGGGAAACAGTTCCAGTGTGTTGGCGGAATGACCATCTATGTCTGGTACCCGTGTTGCCTCATTGACGGGTTGAGTTAAACTATTTGAATCAGCAGGAAGCTGGACATATTAACCTTCAAGTGTTGTGTGTCCGGAATGGCGAAGCCACTGTGAGTTATGCACTGAAATCACCCCCAATAAAGATTTCAGTGTGCGGATATAGAATCAAGATCCTCTCGACAATACCAGATAGAGCATCAAATTCGTTAAAGGATGTGGTTCTATACAAATTTGGGTTTGGTGAAAAGAAAGCAGTAATGTATGCTATGCTTACGAACATGTAGTTTTAGCCACGAGAAATAAACTTCTGGATAGACCCCAGATTGTGGGAGAAGCTAATAAGCAATATCACTTCGTATGTATGTGGCTAAACCACGATGTGGAAAGAACAGAGGCAGTAAGATATAACGAGATAGATAGAAATCGGAGATATCTGTATTAGTTATTACCTGGGTATCGCTAAGTGCAAGGATTGCTGGTTTGTGATTTGAAACGTTGGCAGACACAGAGGCGAAATTGCATCTTAAGCCTCGAATGTTACAAAGATCGACACAAAAAACCAATACCGCTTCAGAAAGGATCCAAGTCAGGACCAGCGATAGACGAGCGAAAGCAACCACTACAGGTGTTATGCCGTTGTAGTAGGTGCCCCATTAGATCCGTGCCGGAGTACAACCCACATCCTTTTCATGACGAATATTACGCGACTCAAACACCACAAACTTTCCAAAGATTATAAATCAAACGATAGTATCGTTGCCAGACGCAAGGGAAGGAAAGGGTAGGAAATTTCCCCGTACTGCACACTTGCAGACAATTTTCACACTTTGCACTGCTCTCGGACGCGTGTGTGGAGATCCATTTGTTTATCTCACGAACCGATAGTGCAATTGGGTATCTTGTGTTTACTTAAGATACTCAAAACGGATTGTACAATTGATCCGTTGCTACATATCACGAAACACACATGCTGTCTCGTCGGCAGTTAGACTAGGACATCAATTAATAATGTTAACAATTATTGGATCAGATTACGCGGAGACGTGTTATTTACACTTCTGTTTCTTATCAAAGTATTTGCAAGGTGTTCTCCCTGAGTCCCACATCGAGTGAACCTTGAACTGACTACAGTCTCAATGTACCCGACTTTCAAACGTTGTAAAAAAAACTGCTGAAAGCTAAGAAATTTGGAATTACTTTCAGGAGGTTTAGGACCAGATTGGGTCATTCGTTTTTATTTTTCTAGCTAGTATAGTATCTGCAACATACTTAGCATTTTTTCAATACAACTAGTACTACACATACTCCCCCTTTCTACAGATAATTCGTTGATACCATGCAACCAACATTTTCTCTTAACTCAAAAAGGGCTAATCTGTTTCTTTTTGTACGTACATTTTTTTCGTACACATCCTACGTTTAACTTTAGAGGTGCGGTCGCCTTTAATTTGTTATAAACTTTATCATACAATATAAAATGGATGGGATCTGACCCATTCTGACAATTTTGTGATTAAAACCAAGCTGAAAATTTGTATTTATCGCCATTATAAGGGCTAATCATAGTATTTCTATATGTGTCAGAAGTTCACCACTACAAATTAAGAATCCCCCCTAAACACGAAGCGTTACCTTGTAGATGGTTCCACTGCCTCACCTTACTACTTTTTGGAACCCCTTTTGATTTTCAAAATGAAGAAACCGCTAACCGCGACAATTTCATTATATCATAAACTGCAACAACTTCTTACTGGATAAATTTGTTTCTTCGATAAGATTGTAATAGTTTATTTATTTAATTTGGTTTCATTTCTTTAATCAATATTATTTGCTGGTCGGTGTTATCCTCGTCTTTTATGTGACATTAAATCGTTTTAAGCGTTTAAAAACATATACTTTGTAAAGGTAGTTATCGTTAGAACGACAACGATGCAGAGAGTTTATTATCTTCTTGATTTCACAACACGTCAACTTGAAAAGATTGGCCTTTGTAAACTATGAGTCATTTGAATTGCTCATCAATTCACAGACTAATATAGTAATTTATGATTAAAAAGGCGCTGGGAGTTTTCCTTTTTGGCTTTCCTTAGTGAAGTTAAATTTAAATTAATGTAGGTAGTTTTTCACATTGGCGAAAGGTTTGTAGAATGTACATTTTTAGTGTGTGCCTTTACTTATAATACAATCTAAACGTGTCAGCATTTGCGTTTTAAAGGTCACCGGAACAAATTAATAGAAAACAGGAAATAATAAATAACATTACCTGGAACTAACTGTTACACAAAATCAAATAACTACTTTTTATTTTATAAGAGATGGCTGACAGACCCTAACTGATATGTTTTAATGTAATGCGCAATGCATAAATGGAAACATTGAACATTTGAAATTTAAAGAAGTAGGAGAAGAAGTGAAGGAGGCTTTTAAGCTTTAAATTAAACTGATGCGTTAGTTCCAGTCCTTTATCACAAAAGACGCTTAACATGAGAAAAAACCCGGCGATTATTACCATATACAGAAAAAATTTCCAAACATACAAATTTCACGCTTCTAGAATACTACTCATTATTTTCCCAGATACAATTTCATTTTTGGATGATATCATCATCATCATCGGTACTACAACCGGGAACCGGTCTTAGCCTTATTTAGCAAGTCCTGAGGCTTGTTAAATTTTCCATAATGATTTCTTTTTTCCGCGCAAGGTCATTAATTTTGCACCAGAGGCTCCCCGACGGGGAATCGAACCCCGATCTCCCACGTGACAGGCGGGTATACTAACCACTATACTATCGAGGAGGCCTTTTGGATGATATGCAAACCCCAAAAAGGTAGTATTGATAACAAAAATTATAGGAAGGACGTGAATGGGAGGCATGAATAGGAAGATAAAAAAAAATAGAGAAAACAGGATTGAAAAAAGTACCATAATACTTTTGTTTCGTATCTCTATTAGCCGTTGCGTTGTTTTTGGTGGGTTCACTTCAAAAACTCATCACAACAACAAACAACCTCAATCAACTCTAGAAAAACACCAATAAACGAACACCTCGTATAGTTTTCCAAGCACTCTGTTTATATCTTAAGATTACTTTTGAATAGGAAGTTACTTCACTAAAATGCACCTTCACATCCGATCTACCGCTTGCCGTGGCTTGCCTTGTTAAATGTTTATTATAACTCGTGCTTATATCGATCTTACAGCAGTCATTATGGTGACGGCCGTCTACCCTGAAAATAAGTTTTTCGCGATGAATATTAAGCAAGCACTGTCATCTTCTTTAGTTTTACTACTGCAAATAATGTCTACTTTATTTGCTTAATTAGTGGTATAGATTAATCTGTGTGAAGAGCAATTCAACTCCCAAAAAAAAAAAAAAAAAAAAAAAACGGATACACCACTTTGGTGTTGTTGAACTTACAACCGCCGTTTATCCGTTCTTTCATTCCTGAGTTGTCCTTCACCAGATATTAACTAACCGCCCCATTGTGTGTCCCTCTATTTAAGATTACTAGATCATTGGGTCTTGTTTGAGATGGGACTACTTACAACATGGTACATTGAAGTACTTCGACTATTTGAAACCTAACCCCTGGTGACAAAATTCGATTGCGGTTAAGGATAACCTTGAAATGATTTATCAGGATACAACTCGACAAATATCAACTTTTTGTCTGCTCTTGGCAAATCGTTCGCCAGTTTCTACTTATTTAAATTATCTAGTACTGATAAGCAATAATGGTGTATGGTAAAAGTGGCTGGCACAAGGTTCGCTTATCTCATGGCATCCACTTCATGTCCCGTCCACATCCTGAAAGGGCAAATAAAAGTATGTTAACAAGGTGAATTCTCAACCGACATCGACTTAGGACTCTTTCGAACCGGAAGTTTTGCAGGTGTGTTTGTACTCACCTGCAATAGCAAAGCGCATTCATACACGTGGGGGAGCGCTGCCACTTCTGTGCCTCGGTCTTTGACGAAACGCGCCGAAGCGCATATTGGACTGTGAGAACTAACGTATTAAGCACTCAGGTGTCCCGTCGAGTTTTCACATCTCAAGTTGAGGGGGCGTTTAGCTCGAGAGCAAGTGGCTTTTAATCAGTAGATTCGAGGGAACGCAACGTCGCGGCATGCCTGAAAGTCCTAGAGCACAACAAGTGCTGCCAGCATAAACAAAGATTTGGTGTGCAGAAACCAGAAAATATTTTGTTTATTATTGACACATGGTTATTATGAGTAAAGCAAAGATTAAATGAATGGTTTAGTGTGCAGAAATGGAGCACTTGGGAACTTAAAATCGTTTATTTATTTAATTTGCTAAACGCTTAAGTACCGTGTAAATTGTAAAAGAGTAGTGGTCATAAATTAGTCACAACTGTGAAATAGTGCTCTTAATATCTCAGCAAGAGCTGTTTTCATAAGGGAACTAGTCTATTGTTACAAATGTTTATTTATTGACATGCATAACTTGCTAGTGAAACTAAGAGACTAAATTCCTGTCATCAAATTGCCAGGTACTGGACCATCAGCTTACTGATTACTTGCCATTTGACACATCACTCACGAGTCCCGGGCCTGACATATAGTATCACTAATAACAAATCACCTTTAAACGATAAGTGTCAATATTTTATGATATCTGAGTGATTAATCATTGAGTTACAGCTGTTTTAGTGGCATTGCTTCTGGTAGTTTCAGAACAACGCAAAAATCTGAATGTAGAGATGTAGTTGATCAAATATTTTTGATGAGAAAAAATTCGGTTAAAACCGTAAAGCGTTTTTGAGAATCTTCACCATAGAAATAGATAATTATAGACTGATATGCTGAACTCAAACACCAATGAGGCAGAAAACTCTGAACGCCCAAATGAAGCAGCGACTCCGCAAAACACCAAGCAAGTCCTTAAAATCATGATTGTGATCGAAAAGTAAAACTGCGTGAGATAGCTGAGATAATGCAATATCAACTAGCAGTGTTTTTACCATCTTATATCAAAATTTCACCAAAAAAACGGGGTTTTTTTCGAAATGGGTGCCGCGTTTACTTAGAATGGAAATGCACGTAACCCAAGCCGTTGAAAACGATGATCGAACCACACGAGCTTCGAATTACTTCCCCAATCACCGTATTCTCCAGATCTGCCCCCAGTGATTACTGGCCGTTTGCAGACCTTAAAAAAAGCTCCAGGGAATGAAAATTGTCAGAAATGAAGAAGTAATTGCCGAAACAGAGGCCTAATTCGAGACCAAAAACACTTCGTTCTACAAACAAGAACATCGATGTGTTAGAGAAACTTTGGAATCAGTTTGGGAGAGTATATTGATGAAATTTTACCTAAAAGTTGTTACAAACGCAAACGGTCGGTGCACACGCGAACCATCTCCATTATATTAAAAATTATAGTAAAATTTAAAAATTTATAGTAAAAATTTAAAAGCCAATATGATTTTTCCTAGCTCCTCAGTAGTATACTGGTTAGTATACCCGCGTGTCACGCAGGAAACCGGGGTTCGTTTCCCCGTCGGGGAGCCTCTGGCGCAAGACTAATGACCTTTCTCGGAAAAAACAAATCATTATGGAAAATTTAACAAGCCTCAGGACTTGCTAAATAAGGCCAAGACCGGTTCCAGGTTGTAGTGCCGATGATGATGATTATTTTTCCGGGAATTTTTATTCAATCCAAATAGGATCCATTGGCATCTATGACATTCTTCCAACATGATACAACGTCAAATATTCCTTTTTCGTAGAAGTGCTGACTTTTTGAGGCAATGAAATCTTCAAAGGCTTTTATGACCTCTGACCGGTTCCGGAAGATCTTCTGTCGGCAAAATGAATCCAGTTTGCGGAAAAGATGGTAGTCCGTTGGGGAAATGTCAGGAGAGTATGGTGGATGCGGAAAAATTTCAAATCCCAACGGCAACAGTTTTTGCACCATTATTTGTTGAGTATGGGGTCTAGCATTGTCATTCAAAAGGATCGGGCCGTGCCTATTGACCAACGCAGGTTGCTTTTCACCCAACTCGGCAAGCAATATGTCGATTTCCTCACAATATTTGATAGCGTTTATCGTTTCTCCTGGTTGAAGAAATGAAACGTGGATTGGTCCTTCCGATGTCCACTAGATTGTCACCATAACCTTTTTTTGGGTGACGATCGGGCTTGGGGTGTGTTTTGGTTTTTCACCTGCATCCAACTACTGCCCAGGTATTTTACGATTATCATACAAAATCCACGTTCATCACAGGTGACTATCCGGTGCAAAAACGGTTCAGTTTGGTTTCTTTCCAGGCGCCGTAGTTTTTGGGACTCGTTCAGTTCGTGGGGTATCCACTTATCGAGTTTCTTTTCCTTTCCTATGAGAGAAAGGTGTCGACTTATTATCATTGGGGATACTCCCATGCTTTATGCAATCTCCCGCACATGGGTCCGCATCCATCGTTGGTCTTAAAACACCATCCTCAACTAACGTTTCCGACTTCCCACGTGGTTCATTTTCGAGGCTGAAATCTCCCGAACGGAACTTTCCAAACCAATGTCGTATAGTGCGTTCGTTTACCGCTACATCCTCAAATGCGTCATTAATGTTTTTCATTTCCAATGACGCATTATGTCCCATTTTTAATTCATAAAAGAAGAGGGTTCGAATTTGCACTGCCGACAGCATGGTAAACTATTCCTAGAAAAAAAAAAACTGTACTTGTAGTAACGAACCCTAAGATTCTCACACGTCAAGCACACGTACCACTTTACTTTATAAAAAAAAAGAAATTTTAACATACTGGCACGGATGTTCACTCGAGAACTTCTTATTTCCGACTGAGCGAAAATCGGACATTTCATGCGGTACAACCCAATATTAACACATTAATATAAAACAACAAAATACTGGTTTTGAGAAAAATAAGTCCATAATTTGTTGGCTAGGCGACTTTTGTGATATAAATCTCGTAACTTACTAATCGAATAAATTTAGATTATGCTCGTTGAAAAAAAGAAAAATCCTTACAAATGTCTTAATTTCGTTCTGAAAAAAAAAATCATTGACGAATTTCTTAATTGCTCCATTCAATTGTCACTTATGGGATGCAAAATATGATGGTTAACAACGAGCAAATACTTAACAATGCTGTTTAATAAAAGCGAAAAAGCAGCAGGCGGCTGAAATTGTAAATTATTTATCGGCCCCATACTGTCAAAACCTATTTTCGATTTTGTCAATTAAGTTCAGGTATTTCCGACGTTAAAGATTCATCTCGCATAGTTAGGACTGCAGTTGCAAATATCAATAGCATCGAATCGGAAATGATCGAGGTCATAGTATCGCCCACGAGCTGAAAATTAACTAAAAACAATTTTAAATCATCTATATAAAGCTGGATGTTTGAGTGCCTGCATATGAAATATATATATATATGAATGCATATGAGAACTCTTGCTATCTGTTGGAGCCTGGTTGATAAGCCCGGTGTAAAAATAGCATGTCAAAGCGACGACTCAGCGATATAGGATGGCCTTTCCAGGGAGAAGTAACTCTACTATAATTTACACATCCAATATTATATTATTATTATTATTATTTACTGGCCTGTAGGAACCCGGAAGTTCATGACCTCACCGACTCGGCTCCGCCATTGTTCCCTGTCCTGTTGCGCTCTCCTTCCACGTTCGATCATTCGATCCGATCTCCTCGAGGTCCAATCTAACATTGTCCTCCCATCTCCGTCGCGGCCGTCCTGTCGGTCTCTTTCCCGTTAGTTTACCGTCAAGAATTCTATGCACGATCCTATCATCGCCCATTCGCGCTACGTGTCCGGCCCATCCTTATCTTCGCGACTTGATTACTCTCACTATTGTAGGTTTGCGGTATAGCTCTTCCAATTCGTGGTTGTGCAGTTTCCTCCATTTTCCTGACTCCTCGTCATATTTGCCGCCAAATATACCCCTTAAAACTTTATTCTCGAATACGCGGAATTTGTTCTCTTCCCGTTTTGTGAGAGCCCATGTTTCGCATCCGTATAGAGCAATCGGCATGATTATGGGTCTATAGACACGGAGCTTTATATTACGTGATAGCAGTTTGACACATCCAATATAGTCTGTTTAATTGCTGATGTGATGAATCCTGCTTTTCCATCTCTTCCGTGGACAAATTACACAAGTGGGCTGACGAAATTATGTTCGAAGATATGTTATGCTCGTAAAACCAGAAAATGATCGTTTGTTCAAATTAAAAGTCAAATACAGGTACATATCGATACGAGAATAATTTATTGTTGAGTTAAGCTGCACACACAAGTAAGGTGTGGGGCTTCTTTAAAAGCTACGCAAAGAACCACCTCACGATTCCAACCCCAACCCCCATTTGCCAAACCTGCAGTTACCTGGAAACATTTCCTTCCCAAGGACATCTAAGGCATCACCCAGAATTCCCTGCAAAGAATTCATTAACATGCATACAACCAATCCATCATCAAAATTTTCTGGAAAAGAATTCTTTCGCATACAAGCATCATAAATTTGAAAAACTTATCGGCACCCATGTCAGCGAGCGTACCCTGCCACACACGTGCGCAGCACATTTTCCTGGCTTATCTACAGTCTCGGCAGTCTTTTGTCCAATCGACAAAAACGTTTACGCATCTAGCGTCTAGCCGCCAAAAACCGAATTCTTCAGCATATAAACATGCATCCAAAGAATTCGACCCTTTCCACCAGCAAAGATACAGTGCACAATCACCATTGTGTATCTGAATTGCTTTTAGCACCAATTTTCCTAATGGCATCGCTTATAGTCGATGACAAACCAGTCACCACTGCGATAGAGAAGGCGAATCTACTTGCTGCACATTTTGCAGCCAACTCAACGCTGCCTGATACCACATCAGTTCCACCTCAACTTGAGCATAAGCAGCACACCATGAGCTAGATTCGCTTCCGAACGCGTACTGTTGCCCGCACACTCAAAGAGCTAAACGCACACAAATCCGCTGGTCCGGACGGCATTCCCCCAATCCTCTTGAAGAGATGTTACTCTTCACTCGCTAAACCACTGCGGAAACTCTGCCATTTGTCTTATTCTGCTGAGCGTTTCCCAAATAGATAGAAGTCAGCGAACATTCAGCCAATTCCCAAAAAGGGTGATAAATCACCAATTTCTTCTTATCGACCCATAACACTAACTACTACTCTCCAAGGTAATGGAATCACTGATTAACCGTCAACTTTCGAAATATCTGGAATAAAATGAGCTCCTCAATGACCGCCAATATGGCTTTCGTAGCAACAGGTGCACAGGAGATCTGATGGCGTACCTTACCGAAAAGTGGAGCCATTCCATCCACTACCTCGGTGAAAGCAAGGTAATCGCATTGGATATTTCAAAAGCATTCGATAGAATTTGGCATCCAGCCCTTTTGTCAAAATTGCATTCCTATGGAGTGGACAATTCCCTGATTCAATGGATAAGAGACTATCTTTCTGGCCGTTCAATCCAAGTGGTTTTTGATGGTGTCAAGTCTGTCTCCCATTAAATTAATGCCGGCGTTCCCCAAGGTTTTGTACTCTCACTCACTCTCTTCCTCATCGTTATAAATGATCTCTTGTCAATTACTCACAACCCAATACACTGGTTTGCTGATGATAGCACATTGTGTTTCTCATACTCATACGAACACTCCCGTCCAAATTCTTCGAACGTCACTACCAACCAGCAGCTTATGCTTGATACATTGAATTCAGACCTCAACAAGGTGGGGATTATCTAACCGAGTAGAATTCAATGCCTCTTGTCGTCAAAGGTGAGCCCCAAAGTAAATATACTGTCTATGAACGGCACTTGCATCGACGAAGCCAAGGAATTATCAATCCTCGGCACTCGAATTAATTCGACTCTTAACCATAAATTTGAAGCTGCGAAAAGTGCGGCCTAATGTATAGGATTCCTTAAGAGATGCAAAAGATACTTCACTCCATCCAACCGGCCACTATTTACAAGGCGTATATTCGTCCAAAAATGGAGTTCAACTCCCATATTTGTTCAGGCGTATCTAAAACTGTACTACACGTGCTCGACAGCAGTGAAACTTATTGGGGACCCAGCCGTAAGTCGATCAATTCCATCGTTAGAACACAGGCGCAACGTATCATGCCTAACTCTTTTCTATAGGTATTACCACGATCGTTGCTCAACTGAACTTGCTGAATGTGTTCCGCGCCTTTAGACATTTTCCCACGATACCCGTCAATCTGTGAATGCGCATCAGTTCACGTTGAAAGTGGACTTTAGACGCACAAATAAACATAGAGAGTCATTCTTTAGCCGAACCACACGAATGTGGAATGTTCTGCCTGATCATGTGTTTCCTGGCCGTTGTGATGTCCAGACATTCAAGACCAATATACATCGACACCTCTTTTCCTTATCCACCTCCTCGCCATCCGCTCGCGCTGTGCTCTGACATTTAAGGGCACTTCAAAATCCCCGTTTGTACGCGCGTTAGTGTAAAAAAAAATGGCTTGCAGACTATTTACGCAGCTGCAGCATGTCTCCTATGATTTCCTTTGTTCATCCCCTTTTCTCAGTTTCGTTTTCTCATGAACTCGTTGCATGAGTAAACAATGGATCAATTAGCACACTAGCTAAGATCAACCCGGAGAGATCCTCTCCAATTCACCACCACAAAGAGAGACTTCACGTTTCTTTCAAGAAACCGAGCTGAGACGGACTCAGCACGAGTCTCTAGAGGGTATTCCTTGAGCACCAGCTCAGTCGAAATTCAATCACCAGGTAGTAGTCTTCCAACCACCGCAGCGTGCGCACGGTAGTCGCACACCCCTCTTTGTTACGGGTTCCTGAACCCAAGTGGAATTCCCACCGCCAGTTAGTGTCATGTTTTAACCAGCCGAGTGGACGAGTACGGAGTGCTGTTATAAGTGTTTTCGTGAACAAAAACAAACTAAAACTTGTATGATTGAAATAAAACAAAACCCCTGCAGTTGTAAATTGTTCCACCGAATATTCAGGCTGTTACCATATTTATAGCTCTCTCCAAAATTGTTTGTTTGTGATTGACTGCCACGATTGGTGTTTTAATTTCAATAACCTATGTAATAAACCAAATTAAACTTGTTCTTGTGAAAACTTGTGGTACCGAATAAAGAAATACGTATTTAGTAAAAGGTGTGTTTTATTTTTCCCTTTTTCATTGTGAGCGGTTTGCAGCGCTACTCGGAGTTGTAGACAGTGAACGCATTGGGGGAATATAGTGAACCCGTTCCCGTGCTGGCACACCTACAATACCCCCACAAAGGCACTAACTAACTTTGCGTTACCACAACTTTCAAGAATCTACAATCGGTTTTTATTATCGCTCTTGCCTTCTACGTTCACATTATGCTTTTACCATTATGATTAACACGGAAATAAAAGAAATTACTTAATTTGAGGAGTCGTGACACGCTACCATTAGATGCATTCGTCAATTTACACTGATTCTTAAGCCAGCAGCTCGTCCATGGATCTTTTCGGCGTTCTTCGTGGAAAGTCATAAGTTTGAAGTCATCTAGTGGAAACGTTACCAAGTATAATGCAAGGGACGGCTAAATAAGCATCGCAGTCTTCAGGTGCAAGTAATATCAACGAATTGTTCCCTTTCCAAAATAACATCCCGCTTTCTACCAAGAGTTTCGCAGAGTGAACAAGTTAAAACTCAAATTCAGAAGTTGCGTATCCTTAGTAGATGTTATCTGCGGTTAACGATCTAACTTTTAGCAGTTTAACACTCTGTATTATGGTACGCCTCCAAAAATTGAAAGCAGTCGCCACTCCAAAAGAAAACTTCGGTTGTAACTTCTGCAAGAAGCCATCGACAAGATAATCAAAATCAAATCGACAAGTTGTTTATCTCGAACCGTTGACCAAATACCAACTTCATCGTTGCGACGGCATAAGGACTTACACAAACAAAAACCAATCGGTGCATCATCTTCTTCTTTACCTATACTCGATTCATTTGAATTAGATGCGTAGGAGCAGATTATGCTACGACAACATCAATGACACCAATGCCACCGAGAATACTAATTCCCATAAACAACTTAATGAATAGGGGGCCGTGTCGTCTAATGTCTGGCTTATCAACCGTACCTCCCGGGTTATGTAATCACTCGTGGGCGCCTCTTTAATTTGCATCCACCTGTCGATAACATGCCTCTGATTATGGGCATTAGCATACTATCACCGTAATCGGTCTCTTCCTGTTGGTACAAATTTACATTACATTCGGGTGTCAAATGCAAGTCAAATATCGTATCGGAGACCTTATGTAAAGAGGGAGTCAGGTCATAGTATCCATTATGGGCGCGACGGAGATAGAACTCGTCACAAGTCGGATGCTGGAAACACGGTAGGCAAACAACACTTACCTTTCAAGGAAGCTTTGGCGTGAACTTTCGGTTCCGTACGACGAGTAATAACCTTACGAGATGTGGGCGAACCTTTCAAGCTGGCGATGCTATTGTTGAGTACAGAGGATGATGGGGAGCTGGTGACTTGCGTTGGGGTAACGATGGGTGTCGAAAGATGTTGCTGCTGTTGTGGAACGTTGGAAAACGTTCGTTTTTCTGAAATGACAAATTATCGAAAAACTGTGTACAATGCTTTCTCGCGTCAGAGTGAATGATTGATGAAATACAAGCTACGGCTGCAGGAGAAGCTCGCCGAGGTTGCGACCAAGTGAATGAAAGCACTTAAATAACAATGAAATATTTCTTTCCTGTACATGTGAGTAAGGGCCTCCACAACTGCTGAACTTCCGGAATGAAGTATTCCGGAAACCAAAACTTGCTTCAGGTTCACAGATGCCTTCCCGTATCGGGTGTTTGCATTTAGAAAGGCGACGAAATACCTCTTCATTGCCGCTTCCATGTTTACATATGGAACGACTGGTGGACCTCAGTTATACTTGACGCTGAGTAGTCGATAAGTGCATGCATGCTGAACAATGGCGGTAAGGAAGCACACAGCTTACTTTAATTAAAATGTTCACATCGCATTAATAAACAAACAGATCAGTTTTCTGCACATCCTCAAGGTCTTATATGCTTGCTTTCGGCATCTACACCCATTTCGTAGAAAAGGTAATCATCTAAGGGATGTGTCGAAAGTCTTCCAAGATATTTCGACTTGATTAGAAATAAACACAGAGATGACTCATATAAAATACTAATGAGCTCAGACAATATTTTTTCTAACTTATTACAAAAATTATTGATAAGAAGAAGTGGCGGAGCATATTCAGCAAGTTCAGTTGAGCAGCGACCGTGGTAATACTTATAGACGAGAAATAGGCACGATACGTTGCGCCTATATTCTCGTGACGGAATTAAATGACTTACACCTGAGTCCCCAATAAGTATCACTGCTCATTTTTGCATCCTGTCGAGCACCCGTAGTGCAGTTTTGGATGCGCCTGACCAAATATGGGAGTTGAACTCCATTTTGGGACGTAAATACGCCTTGTGGCCAGATTGGATGGTGTGAAGTATTTTTTGCATCTCGGATTCCCATGCATTTAGCCGCACTTTTCGCAGCTTCAAAAACGTGATCGCTCCAATTAAGAGTCGAATTATTTCGAGTCCCGAGGATTGATAGTTCCTTGGCTTCGTCGATGCAAGTGCCGTTCCTTTGGGGGTTGTCTTGGACGACAAGAGGCAGCGCTGAGTTTTTAAGGCATTGAATTCTCGGTTAGATAATCCCCATTGATATACCTTGTTGAGGTCTGAATTCAATGTATCAAGCATAAACTGCTGGTTCATAATGACATTCGGAGAGTTTGGTCGGGAATATTCATATGAATCTTTCATCAGCAAACGAGTGAATTGGGTTGTGGGTAATTGACAAGAGATCAATTATAAAGATCAGGAAGGAAGTGAATGAGAGTACCGAAACCTGGAGAACACCTGCATTCATTTGATGGGAGACAGATTTGACACCATCAAGAACCACTTGAATTGAACGGCCAGAAAGATAGTCTCTTACCCATCGGATCAGGAAATTGTCCACTCCATAGGAATGCAATTTTGGCAAAAGAGCGGGACGCCAAACTCTGCCGAAGGCTTTTGAAATACCCAATGCGACAACCTTGCTTTCGCCAATGTAATGGATAGAATGGCTCCACTTTTCGATAAGGTACGCCATCAGATCTCCTGTGGACCTGTTGCTACGAAAGCCATATTGGTGGTCATTGAGGAGGTCATTTTATTCCAGATATTTCGAAAGTTGACGGTTGATAAGTAATTCCATTACCTTCGAGAGAATAGAAGTTAGTGCTAAGGGTCGATAAGAAGAGAGGGACGATTTGTCAACCTTTTTGGGAATTAGCTGAATGTTCGCTGACTTCCATCTATTTGGGAAATGGCCAGTAGAAAAAGACAAATGGAAGGGTTTTCGTAGTGGTTTAGCGAGTGAAGAGGAACATTTCTTCAAGGGAATTGGGGGAATTCCATCAGGACCAGCGAATTTGTTTGAGTTTAGCTCCTTTTGTGCGTGGGCAACAGTACGCGTTCGGAAGTAAATCTGGCTCATGGTGTGCTGCTTATGCTCAAGTTGAGGCGGAACTGATGTAGTATCAGGCAGCGTGCTGTTGGCTGCAAAATGTGCAGCAAGCAGTTTCGCTTTCCCCATTGCACTGGTGACTGATCTGTCATCGACTATTAGCGAAGGAAAAGATGAGGAGACCGAGTTTTGGATCGTCTTCACAAATGCCCAGAAGTTTCTAGTACTTGTGGGAGAGTGTATTATTTTTTGTCTCACTCTCTGGTAATGCAAGAACTTGGCGCGTTGAATATGCGTATTGCAGTCATTTCTAGCTCTCTTAAATCTTTTTCGGTTTTCCTCAGTATTGTTTGATTTATACAACTGGAAGCTCAACTCTTTAGCCTTAGTGGCTCCTCTGCACCCGGAATTGAAGCACATATTTATCTTGGGTTTGATACTCTTTACCCTGTGTAGAATAAAGGTTCACATGCCAAGTAGAATTGTGTCTGTCAATGTGTCCGCTATAGAGGCAACATCGTTATTGAGAAAAAATAACGACCAATTTAGCCTCCCAAAAAAGTAGTTTAGACCTTCTCAGATGGCTTCTGGTAGAACCATACTATTCTTTTGGGAGTTTTCTCGTTAACGTTGCTGTTGCTTAGAACTAACTTAGCTGACATGACACTGTGGTCTGAAGTGCCCAAGGACGAAAAAACTTCAATTGTGTATTTGTTCGGGTGGGAGGGCAGAAACAGGTCCAGTGTATTGGCGGAATGACCACCTATGTCTGGTACCCGTGCTGGCTCATTGACGACTTGAATTAAACTATTTGAATCAGCAAAGAGCTGGACATATTGAACCTCCAGGTATTGTGTGTCCGGAGTGACGAAGCCACTGAGAGTTATGCACATTAAAATCACCCGCAATAACGATTTCCGTGTCCGAATATAGGGTCAAGATCCTATCAATAGAATCAAACAGAGCATCAAAATCATTGAAGGATGCGTTTCTATCCAAGCTTGGGTTTCTGAAAGGAAAGCAGTATTGTTTGATATGCTTACGAACATATAGTTTTAAGCAATATCACTTCCTGTGTTTGTGGCTGGACCACAATGTGGAAAGAACAGAGGCACTAAGTCATATCCAGGTAGATTAAAATCGGAAATATCTGTATTAGTTATTACCTGGGTTTCGCTAAGTGCAAGGATAATTGGATTCTGGTTAGAAACGTGGGTAGACAGATAAGAGAAATTGCATCTTAAGCCGCGAATGTTACACAAATCAACGCCAAATTCCCGTTCCATTGAAATGACCTGACACAGAAAACCAATACCGCCTCGGGAAAGGATGCAAGTCGGGACCAGCGAGAGACAAGTAATTAATTTTGTGAAAAAAAAAAAAGTCGCCTGTGAAAAAGTATAAACTCAGGCTTTTCTTCGAGCTCAGGCTTTATTTTAACGCATAGCTTTGTATAATAAAAGTTCTTAAAATATAGTGCAGACAGGTAGTGATAATAAACAGATTTTTGTTTCACGCAGTGAATGTTTTTAAAGTTTAAAATATGCAACGCGGTGAACACCTAACGGACATTGAAAAACAAAGAATAGTCAATTTAAAAAATAGTGGACTGACGCAAAGACAAATAACCAATGAAATTAATCGCTCTCAAGGTGTAGTGAAGAGTTTTTGAAAAGCCGGTATTGAAAATTACGGAAGAAATAAGTGATCTGGAAGACCAACAAAACTTTCGCCGACGGTAAAACGAGCCGTTCTACGTGAAATGCCCAAAACATGAGCTTTTTCCTCCCAAATGGATCGACGTTTTAATTTGGACTACGATTCTAGCCTCATTAGAAAATGGGCAATAGCGTGAAGCAATAACCACCACTCAAACAGCAACAAAAGGAAGCACGCATTGAATTCGCTGAAACACACGTCCAACACTGTGAAATGTGGGCTCATGTGATCTTATTAAGTGATGAGAAAAACTTTAATCTGGCCTCGACGGTTTCAAGTACTATTAGTATAATGTTAAGAAACGAAAATCATATCTCGCAGGCCTTTGGGAGGAGGGGGAATTATGGCTTTCATTAGAAATCTGAAAACAGAAATTGTTTCTGGAAGAATGGACGCCAAAAAGTGTTGGAAGAACATCGGCTTCCCTTAAAACCCTAACAGAGGACGAAGATGTCAAATTTCAACAGGACATCGCTCCTATCCATACAGTACGAACAGATAAAAAGAAAATAAAAAAATGTTTTAAAAATGAAAAAAAATGAAAAAGAAGAGCGTGGCTTCAAAAACATGGAATTAACCTGTTGCCGTGGCCAGCTTTAAGTCCAGATATAAACCCCATTGAGAGCTTATGGGGAATCCTGGCAAGGCCGATTTACAATCAGGTAAAGCCAGATATTCAAAACGCGTAACAACTCAAAGCAAAGAAGCAGGGAATACTATAACAAACAACACTATAAACGATCTTATTTCCTGTCTACCACGAAGTTTAACTATTATAAGAAATAACGGGCAAAGCACTCCATATTAAATAAATTATTATACAAAAAATAAAAATATAAATGTCTTGAGAGCTTATACTTTTTCATAGGGGAAATTTGGTTTTTTCAGATAATTAATTAACATTCCTGGTAAAAAAGGAATTAAGCCATTAAGGTCGGTTGACAATATTTTATCACAGAGCTAGTCATAAAAGTTTATTACTCATTCCAAGAAAACTGAAAATGTACGTTTGAGTCTATAACATTTCACAGCACTGTATATATGAAGTCATGTGAATTATTATTATTATCATCTGGCGCAAGGCTAATGAACTTGCCCGGAAAAAAACACAAATCATTATGGAAAATTTAACAGTCCTCAGGAGTTGCTAAATAAGGCCAGACCGGCTCCCGGGTGTAGTGCCGATGATGATGATGTATATGTGAAGTCAAGTGAATTATTATTGAATACAATAGAGAAACGAAACAGGCGCCGTTCTTTCCTATTTGTATAGAGATGTGTGATACACACTAATGCGCAAACTATAATGAAGAACAGCACCAAAAGGAAAATCAAACAACAAATCATCAGAGATATGTATATACTATAGTAATTAGCCTATCATATTACATATCAAAAATGGTAGTCGAGAATAATATACAAGGAGTGTTTAATAACGAGAGACATTACTCTCGTTATAGGCGAGTATGTATGTGGGGGTTCCTTAAAGCTTACCTGAAGAGCCACCCATAATTTCAGTCTAACTCCCCATCCTGCAAATATTCCTCCCCATGGCCATCATCAGTTCGCTGCATCAGGCAAAATCGAGTTTCCTCAAAAAGCATTTCGGTTCACATCTAACGTGAACCATTAAGAATCTTATCGATTCACCATCGCCGGCAATTTCCGTCCCACATGCGCACAGTAATTTTCCTGCATATACACGTCTAGCCAACGTTTTGCCAAACGATCAAAGCAATGGCAAGCAGCTTGCTTACACAGCTGCAATACCAATTACCACGATCCGTTTGTCCAACCTACAAACAATCACCGCATCTCGCGCATAGCCGCCCACACCGAATTCTTCAGCATAAACAAATGCAAACGAAGAATTCGGTTCTTCCCGCCGGCAATAGATACTATACACAATTCCCATTGTGTAAGATTTAAATCACCATTACCACTCAATGCTTCCCTAATGAGATACAGCTTGTTTACTCAGCAGCACTTTCATTCGCTCATGGTGCCCTTGGTCCATTTGTCCTTTGTTTGAATTCCTTTCTACGTTCCGTCTACCCATTAGCTCGCGGCACGAGTAAACAAAGCGATCTACACGATCAACACACACACACTCGCTAGGATCTATGTACCAGAGATCTTCTCCCATTGGTCACTGGTGAAGAGGAAAATTCCGTTTTCTTTTGACCACACCACCAAACCCACCCCGAACTGAGGGTTGAGTCAAAGTCGGAATTCAACCGTCGATGATTCTTATTCCAACCATCGAGCAGTGCACGTCAAATCACGATTCATCCCCCGTAACGTGCGTACGGGGGGTGCTCACACCCCAGAGTCAAAATTCAAACGCCGAGGAGAGCAGTCGAGTTCGAATCGTGTGAGCCGACTGCGTGGACCTTAGTTAAAGTTGAGGTTGGAAATGTGTGCTGCTTACCTTACCTGGTTCTCTTTTTTGCGTGCATAATTATTTAGTCAGTGAATATTCGTACCGTGTTTTTAAAGTTAACATAAATGTTTTTTTTACACAAAATAGAACCTATAGACAATAACCGCAACACTTGAAATTGTGAGTGAAATATCAAGAAGAGTATCGTGCACAATTATTTAGTCAGTGAATGTTCGTACCGTGTTTTTAAAGTAAAGATAAATGTAAACACTAATTACAGCAAACATAGACAAGTAAACAAATGTAATAAAATATCACCGTCAAATAGAATTGCTATGGTGTAGTTAGAGCGCATTGAGCCGTGGAAAGAAATACGAATGAGAGGGAAACCTAGCTGATGTTACTCCCCTGCAAAAAGAGATCATTGATCCCAAGCGAATGGGTGATCTGGGAGAAAGTCGATAGGACGCCGCTGATGTTTGGGAAATAATTCGCGTGAGAACCAGACTCTAAGACGCTGAAATTACCCCAGCTATTTTGCTATGATGCAACAGCGTCGTTCTTTTGGACTTGTTGTTGCTAACCGACATTATGAGATTTCCGATGGGAAACTCATGGTTAGCAAGAATGGAGTTGCCGTATGACATTTATGTAGCTAAACTCAATTATGCATTATCTGCAAAGGATAATGAGTTTAGCTATACGTCCGTTTGAAATATTTTACGGGGGAATACATATAAAGGAAAGGGGTGAGTATGACGCGCTGAAAGCGGTCGAAATTAGGTGGAAATGTTGGTTGGAATTGTGTGTTGTTTCTCATGTAGAATAGAGAAACCCCCCACAGATACATATAACCAATAAAAACAATAAAACGTAAACCAGTGTTTCACTCCCTTCTTGTGGACGGTTTGTTGCCGAGTTTTCGTCCGTGAGTATTGTGTTTTGCATGGGTTAACATCTACCAACATTTAAGAAGGGGTGCGTACGGCATACAAGAGTATTTTCGATGGCATAACCCATTTGAAGGGGAATGGTATGAATCCCAGGTATCGGGAAACTTGTCACAGCTCTTACCGAAGAAACCATGGCAGTAATGTCAGACTTTTTTGAACGCCCCTCTTTTCAACCTTCAAACCTTCGATAGATGAGTTTTAGACAACCAACATCAGTGAAATTATTGAGCTCACATAATTATGCCATTCAATAAGGTCTAAGAACTAAGAAAAACGCAACTTCTTGGCAAAATTAATCTTTATTATTCAACACACTATCCGTCGAGCTTGATACACTTAGTCTATATTGTTTATATAGCATGGTTTTTCCAGCTCTTTATTATTCAACACACTATCCGTCGAGCTTGATACACTTAGTCTATATTGTTTATATAGCATGGTTTTTCCAGCTCTTTAAAATTCACATCAGGTTCAAATGCAACTTTTCATTTGTTAAAAATCTGTGGGCCGGGAGCCAATTAGTGAAATTTTGGGAAAAGAGGCTAGTCGCTTCAGGGCAGGTTTGAAGAACACTGTGAGTAGCGAAGCAATTTCAAATTTAATTCGTTGAGCTTTATTGGCCCGTACGATAGTGCATTGGCTTGCAAGAAAGTGTTTTAAATGTGGTCGTTTTTCTTTGAGCGCATCGTGCTATTGTTTCAATAATGCGGTATAATATTCACCAGTTGTTGCTTTTTGTTTTTTATGACGGTCCACCAATAAATGTCTCCAGATGAAACCTTAGAATCATTCGCCAAAACCTTTTCGGTAGATTGTTGTGCCTTTGGCCGCTTCGGATCATTTACACTTAGTAATTGGCTTGTGTACCGATTCTTGTCTATGGTGGCGAACCTGTGGGTTATTAGTCTTGCGCCAACACGGGTGCGGGTTCACTAACATTCCACTGAATTCCGCCTAAAAACGTTCACAAAATGAGGAAAAAAAACACTGGGATATTGTTTTGTAATTTTTCTTTTTATTGTTTTCCTTTAATCGAATCGGTTACGTTATTATACATACGTGTATCGCGTTTGTACACTAGGAGAGTTCAATAAAAGCCGCATTCTGTTTAAATATCAATAGAACTTGATTTGTCACAATATAGTTAATATGTACTTGGGAAGAAGGTCACGATACACAAACACTGAAAAACGCGATTCTGAAGGAATTTGCGTTGGTCTACATACGCGATTAAACGACAAAAACGTGTAAATTATCGAACGGCTTCATTGGATTCCATCTGAATAACTACTTGTTTTGTTATCCAATTGCCCAGCATCTTTTAAAAGCCACAAAGTACTACACCACACTAACTTCTTCAAAGGAAAACACTCGACTGACTTTTCTTCACTGCCGACAGAAAGACACCGCAAAGAAAACCGCAAAAGGGGAGGAGCTGCACGATTAACTCGAGGTAGTCAATCGTGATTGGACCGGGGAATAGGCATACATTTCGCATGTGTGTGTATGCATCGCATACGATCGTCCGGTGATCGAGGATGGATGCCAGCGTCGCAACTGCATCTTCCGCGTATACAAACAATACATGGCCTGCGGCTGTGTACACAATTGATTGTGTAATACTTGCCGGCAACAGAACCATCTGGGGTAAAAAAAAAAAACAACACAAGCCGGAGATCTGGTCACCCTAAGAGAGGCCATAAATAAACATTTGGGTTGATGGATGTTAAATTTTCCCAGGTCCGCCGACGGTTGGCGGCCGTTAATAGGGAATTGTATATACCATAAACAATCTGTGGTGCAAATGCTATGTTTAGGTATTGCAACGAATATAGGGTGCAGCCATTGCCAGATGTTAAAAGTAAACACTTGATGGCTGCATCCAATTCGTTGCTTGTTTGCGGTCCCTGATCGGTGGAGACCGATAATAGGAAACCAGCTATTGCTGGTAATTAGGGAAATGTTTGCTTTGCATCAGCCGAAACCTTGTCGGCGGTGGCAAACTGATGGGACCTGATAGCCGCATGCTAGGGGTGCCATGGACAAACAAAAACAACGAGTAATCAATGAACTCCGTGTTGATTTTGTTTCCATGGCATAAGGCTATGGAAACGAGATGCACTGGGTGCAATGCATGCCCGAGGATGAAATTTTCGATGCCACGGCTAGGTGATAATCTTTGCCGTGGACTTAATGTTTTCAGGTATGGTAATGCATGCCCGAGGATGAAATTTTCGATGCCACGGCTAGGTGATAATCTTTGCCGTGGACTTAATGTTTTCAGGTATGGTGGTGGAGAAAAGGGGGTTTGGAGAAAACCCCCAAAGGAAGGTAAGCTGCCTAAAAGATATTCATGTCAGTTATCCTATTGGGTAACTGAATTAATTCCAGCAATTTGGCTGGCGGTAAATGCCGTAGCAAGGTTACGTAACCTTGCTGAAGGTTCGACTTCGAGGTAAGTCGCTTCGCCTGGAATAGTGGGGATCGAGTGATGTATGGTTCTTCGGGCCCTGAAAAGCCCCACAAACCTACCTCGCATTAGAGTCACGACCTCCTGAAATGTATCACAGCTCTTACCGGGCAAACAATACAGTGATGTCAGACTTTATTGAACGCCCCTCGTATCATTTCTTTCACGCGACCGTTAGTATGATGACTTGGCGCTTTCCGTCTCTGTGAGCATTCAATCCTTCGATAGATGAGTTTTAGACAACCAATATCAGTGAAATTATTGAGCTCACATAATTATGCCATTCAATAAGGTCTAAGAACTAAGAACTAAGAAAAACGCAACTTCTGGGCAAAATTTTTATTATTCAACATAATATCGGCCGAGCTTGATACACTTAGTCTAGCGATCTTTAAACATTTCTATATTGTTTACGAGTATATAGTACGGTTTGTCCAGCTCTTTAAAATTCGCATCAGATTCAAATATAACTTTTTCATTTGTTAAAAATCTGTTTTCCGCGAGCCTTTTCGGTAAATTGTTGTGCCTTTGGCCGCTTCGCACCATTTGCACTTGGTTTGCTTAGTGTACTGATTCTTGTGTATAGTGGTGAACCTACGACGTATTAGAATCACAAACTTTTTTTGTTCTTTGGTCGGTTGTTAACCACCCAAATAGCTTTTTCATACCCAAATTAAAACAACCGACCGAATAATAAAGTTCTAATTTAATATTCTTTTATCCCCAACTAAAGTCACGCACTTCTGATCATCTAACACAGGGATGAGCAAGACGCGGCCCGTTAAACATGTTTATGCGGCCCGCTAAGCATTTCTAAAATTGAATTTATTTTATCGACTTTCTCCCATCAATATATTATTATAAAATTAATTATAATAACATTGTGGTACATGCTAAACAGAAGCAATTTTTTGTGACGAGTGTCAGCGACTTGTTCAAACATGCAATACGAACGCGCCGCGTCTGTGCTTGTTTATGTTTGCTTCTGTCACACAATCAGTCAGACTGGTAAGCTGTTAACTAGCCATCTTAGCACTTCTTGTGATTATTGAAAGGCGTGAGTTCAATATTATTGTCAAAAACGTAATATTGGAGTTTTTTCATTAAAAATTAAGTTTTACTACTTTTTTTTTAACTTTCAAATTTTTAACCCATACTAGCATATCGGAAAAGCAAACAAAAAAACGAAAGGTTGCGGCTGAGCACAGGCATTTCCAAGAAAAGTGGAAATTTGATTACTTTTTCACTTTCTTTAGAGATAAAGCTGTATGCTTAATATGCTCAGAGACAGTGTCGACATTAAAAGAATATAACATAAAAAGGCATTACAATAAATATTATTTCGGACATTAGTTTATCAAGATTCACCATTGCAAGAAAAATTGAAGACTTGTCCGAGAGCATAGCAACAACGCTTCATGAACGCATTGCAAAATTCGAATACTGTTCTTTGGCACTTGATGAGAGTTGTGATATTAGCGATACAACACAACTGGCTATATTTTTACGTGGTATCGACATAAATTTAATATCACCGAAGAATTGTGTTCACTAATTCCAATGTAAGGGACTACAACCGGCAAAAACCTGTACGATGAACTAAAGTCTGTGTTGGAAAAATTTTCAATTTTATTTGAAAAGATTATTGGTATATCGACAGATGGAGCACGGCAATGTCGAGCATGGAGGTAGGAGTATCACGAAGGCTATTTCAAGACAAAACCACGCAGTAAACGTACATGAGAATTTGGCCGAACGAAGGCTAAGATGCCGAGGATGACACCTTGTTCACCAGGAGCATATTTAAGATAACCAAATGAAAACAATGCTGTAGTTGTATGCTGACATATGCGTGAGAACGATATTTGATTCTCCTCTTTTCGCAGAAAGCCGAAATTGAAGATCACAGGAAGGGAAATATTCGTTAACCACTGCATAATTCACCAGGAAAATTTGTGTGCGAAAAGATTGAGTTTGCCAAATGTCACAGTACCAATAATTAAACTAATCAATTTTATAAAGTCGCGCGCGATAAATCACCGTGAATTTAAAGAATTTCTGAAAGATTTAGAAACTGAATATGGAGACGTGGTTTTTAATACCGAAGTACGTTGGCTTAGAGAAAACAATCCGTGACTCTGGCGTTACAACAAGGGGGACTATTGTCACCAAGTCCTGCCAGGTACTTGCCTACGCAGATGACATCGACATCATCGGTAGAACCGATTCGGCTGTACAAGACTCCTTCACCCATATCGAACAGGCGGCACAAAAACTGGGACTGCACATTAATGAGGGAAAAACTAAGTACATGGTGGCAACTTCTGCGAAGAGAAGACATAACGTTGGTCAAACTATCAGGGTAGTGGAGCACGAATTTGAAGTAGCCTACCAAAAAAGCCTACTATGGTCTATCAAGGGTCTTTAAATGCCGAAATTTATCCAGAACATCCAAGCTACTACTGTACAAGACCATGGTCTTACCAGTACTCATGTATGGATCCGAGACCTTGGTGCTTAATAAAAGGTACTCTGAACTCTTGACCGCGTTCGAGAGAAAAGTCTTAAGGAGGATTGTTGGCCCCGTATGTGAGGGAGGACGATTCCGGAGACGCTACAACCATGAGTTGTACGCAATCTACCTTAATGCTAATGTTGTAAGAAAAATCAAGCTCGGTAGACTCCGGTGGGCGGGACACCTAGCTCGAATGAGCGAAGAGGAGCCTGCCCAGAAAGTCCTTTGTGGCAGGATGTATGGAAGGAGACAGCGCGGCAGACGTGGAGGGATGGCGTAGACCAGGACGTCCAGAGGCTGGGAGTGCCAAACTGGATGACATCTGTCGAAATCAGGACCGGTGGAAAGATTTGTTAAATAAGGCCAAGACCGGATCCCTGTTGTAGTGCCGCTTGGTAAAGGTGCAATTCTAAAAAGAGTATACAACTTAAAAATCGTAGTACAATTGTTCCTGGATATGAAGGGATATGCCTTTCCTCATTTTGTTAATAAAGAATGGATAAGTGATTTTGGATTTCTTATCGACGTGACTCAGCATCTCAATGATCTTAATGTGGAACTTCAAGGCAGACAGTTTATTAACAATTTGTATGATAAAATTCAGGGCTTTGAGCGCAAATTAAAATTGAGGAAACAACATCTTTTGCAGAATAATGTGTCTCACTTTCCACATTTAGAAAAAGAAAACGTTACTACTTCTCAAAAATACGCACTATATATAGACATTTTTATCAACGAATTTCAATTATGATTCCAAATGTTCAAAGCTGAGAAGACAACGGTGTCCATGAAATTGTTTTCCTCGCCATTTAATATCGATGTGGATACAGTTCCCGAAGACTCTCAAATGGAACTGATTGACATGCAGAATAATACCGAATTAAAAAATGTATTTTTCTCAGTAAACATCGAACATTTTTTATATATCGTATGTGAGCCCTGAGAAATTTTCGCTTTTGACGAGAAATGCAAGGCAAATGATGTCTCTGTTCGGAAGTACATATGTTTGCGAACAATTCTTTTTAACCATGAAATTAATCAAGATGATCACCGATCAAGACTGGGTGATGCACGATTAGAAAGCTGCGTACGTGTAGCTACCTCATCGATTCCGGCTGATATAGATCAGCTTGTATCGAAAAAACAGTGCCAAATTTCTCATTAAAACTTTCAAGTAAATTCGTTGTTCTGTTCTGTTCTTGTTTGTTTTTATTTTGCATTAAAATTTGTATACGAGGGTGCCTCTTATGTTTCGGGATTTGGCAACCCTAGTATTGCAATCCGGCAATTGACAGCTCTGTCGTAAAGTTGGACATTTTTGAGGTTATACGCACTCAGAACGTTTTGACATACGAGCGCTATTTGTGTTGTTTACAGTAACTTAAAAGATTCATCTCGGCCCAAAAATGGAATTAAATCGTCAACATTTTCGTGCGATTATTTTTTACAACTTTCGGCGTGGATTAACTCAGCAACAGTGCATGGGTGTACTTAATTCAATTTTTGGCGATGAAGCTCCATCAAGGACCAGTGTTTATCGATGGTATGGTGAATTCAATCGTGGTCGTAGTTCACTCCAAGGTGAATCTCGTGAAGGTCGTCCAAAATCAGTTGTTGTTCCGAAAACCATTGATGCTGTGCGCGACTGATATTGGAAGATCGTCATGTGACCTATCGTGAGATTGAGACAACCTTAGGCGTTAGTGGGACCAGCATACATTCAATATTGCATAAACATTTGACTGTCAAAAAAATTTGTTCACGTTGGATCCCACACAATTTGTCAATCGCCCAAAAAAAGGCTTGTGTCAATTGGTCGAAAAAAATGCTCAAAAAATACGGTCGCGGTGCTTCGAAACACGTCTATGACATCGTGACAGGTGATGAATCGTGGATTTACGCGTATGAGCCCGAAAGTAAACAGCAGTCGACTGTCTGGGTGTTTCAAGATGAGCCAAATCCAACAAAAGTTGTTCGCGCACGAAGCACTTCCAAACAAATGGTCGCCTGTTTTTTCGGAAAAACTGGACATGTCTCAACCGTACCACTAGAACAACGCAGAACAGTCAATTCTGAGTGGTTCACAACCATTTGTTTGCCAGTTGTCTTCCAAGAAATCAGGAAAACCAACCGCCGAAGACGGATCACTCTTCACCACGACAATGCGAGCTCTCACACATCGGCAGCGACAACTGCATTTTTGAGCACCCAAAACATCGATTTGATGGGTCATCCGCCGTATAGTCCTGACTTGGCACCGAATGACTTCTTTTTATTCCCGTACGTAAAAAACAAACTGAGAGGTCAACGTTTTTCGACACCTGAAGAAGCGGTTGCTGCATTCAGAATGCATGTGTTGGAGATACCTCAATCAGAGTGGCAAAAGTGCTTCGACAATTGGTTCAAACGCATGCAAAAGTGTATAGATCTTCATGGGGAATATTTTGAAAAACAATAAAGTGATTTTCGATGATCAATATTTGTTTTTGTTCTCTAATCCCGAAATATAAAAGGCAACCCTCGTATGACTTTACCTTTACTATTTTGTAAATTTTATATTCTTTTATTCTGGCTCCTCGTTAGTATAGTGGTTAGTATACCCGCCTGTCACCCGGGAGACCGGGGTCCGATTCCCCGTCGGGGAGCCTCTGGCGCAAGACTAATGACCTTGCCCGGAAAAAACAAATCATTATGGAAAATTGAACAAGCCTCAGTTCTTGCTAAATAAGGCCAAGACCGGCTCCCGATTGTAGTGCCGATGGTGATGATGATGATATTCTTTTATTCTAATGTTTATTGTAAATAAAGTTTTGTAAATTATTAATAAGTATTATTTTATGTGCGGCCTGCCAAAAAAATTTACAATTTAAATTGGCTCGTTGATTAAAAAGGTTGATCACCCTTGATCTAACACGTTATCATCGTTTGTTTAGATCATTTCTATAGTTCCTATCTCTCTTTGGCAACCTGAATATTATTCATCAAAAGTGTTTGTTCAAAGAGATTCAACATAACGTTTAGCAAGCCATTCCTTTGTTTGCACAAAGAGGAAAAGTGTTTATTTTAAATCACAATCACTCACTAAAACTACTAGATTAAATTGGCTTACATTTTGGCCAGCGCTGTTTGAAAGAAGCATCAGAAAAACAATATATGTAGATTTAAATCTACACTTTTTGAACATCTTATAAGAGCTTACGCATTATGCCAAACTATTCTCGGACAAAGCTCGTCTACCATAAAGCACGTAGCTCGTATTGTTACACCAACTCCTCGCCCCTACATATTGCTACGTATACGTCATTTTTGTTACGTTACCTTGGATATCCCATACAATCTATTTTACTCCCAGCACTCAGTTAAGGACCAGGGCAACTGAATATAGTTGATGGAGCCCAGGTACACATCGTAAGAAGAAGAATATTCTATGGAGGCTATGAGTGCATGCCTTAAAATGACGAACCTATAGCTCCGAGACAGCACTCCGTTGAGTGGTGAACTGGTAAGCGACAGAAAAGAGTTACGCAAACGGCAACGGTTTTATTTAAATATCTGACTAAGAAAAGAGATGTCTTAAAACAAACCTTTCTAATTAATGTATACAACTTTTACTAGAAAAGGCAGAGTCAGCAATGTCTCAGTATCTGTCCAACGACGAAAGTATTTTAAATTTTCTTCTCATCATGTGTAATGCCCATTCGACTGAAATCATTTGTCTGTATTTAGTAATCATTCTCCATTGTTGCAGTCTACTTAACCCAAGTGCATGCGCCAAAACTTCAAACGACCAACTCCAAATAAAGCTTCAGTAATTTAATCATTAAATACAAGAGACGGTTTGTACCAGCCGTCTCAATGTCGCTGTTAAAGGTGTTTGCACATTTGTAGTCTTCGGTTGGGACTCCCGAACTCTAGCGGCCGAGCAGCTCTTGTCAATCTCGTTTTCAAAGTATTAGCTTCCTTTACACTGAATGCTAATTGAGATCCGGTTTGCACTGATTCAAGTCCCGTGTGTGCACTTTAATTGGACAAGACTCTGTTTAAATATCTCCGAAGCTGGGGAAATGTTTACCACTTCTGCAGATTTTTCCTACAGTTGTTTGCGAACTGCCGCTTAATTTCTGTCAGTTTAGTTAAATGAGTTATGGACTCGTTCATCTGTCCAGCTAGCGGTGATTGTGACGACGGGTTTAAAATTTGCAAGTTTGCACCACAGCGTGTTGGTTAAGGGGTCATACCTATCGAGATTACCGAAAAACGACACTTTTTTAAGAATTCTTTTCCCCATTATTTATTAAGCAATTAAAAAATGATTTGAAGGGCTTATTCTACACATAATTAGGTATAAAAAAAATTTTTTATTTTTATTTTACGTAGCCGCTAGTCAAAAAAAAACTTTTTTTTCGACAGGTCAAACGGTATACAGCATAACGACCTGCCAACAGCACCTAGTATATTTTTTCATCATCTTTAGGAGTTTTTCTAAGGCGAAGCACATGATTATTACAAAATATTAATTTTTCGCAAAATGCCACTAGTTAAACAAAATAATTGAATTTCCGATAAAAAATCTACATTAAATTGTTTATAAAAAATTAAATTGTTAATTAATCGTTTAATTCAGTTGCACTGCCCTAGATAGTTTATCTAAGAAGCTACAGTTAAAATTTCAAGTCGATCGAATAAAAATTGCCCGCGTTATGTTGCACACCAACTTGAAAAACATGGTTTTGAGAAAAACGCGTTTAAAGTTGTTGCGGAAATCAGCTTTAAAAAATGATGAGATTCCATTACCTTGGAGAAATAACTCCATGACTATCGCAAAAAACAGTCGCCATCACTTTCCCAGCCGAAAAAACAGTTGTTACTTTTCTTGGAGCCGATTCCCCATTGCACTCCACTGCTATGACTGTATTTTTGTTTCGGTCGTATAATGTTGTATCCAAGTTTCATCGACAGTATCTAATTAATCGGCGCCAAAACTCGGATTTATTGTGCCTAAACTGCGCCAACATGGCATTGAAAATATTCATTCGAACACGTTTTTGGTTTAATGTGAGCAACCGCGGCACGCAACCCGCGGACAATTTCTCATGCTTAAATCTTGATTTAATATGTGACAAACACGTTCTTTGGACATTTTCATAGCCTCTGCTATCTCTCTCACTTTAAGTTGGCGGTCCACCATTTGGTGAATTTTAGCGATGCTATCGTCGGTTGTTGCAGTTTTTGGACGTCCCGAACGTTCATCGCCTCCCAAGCTCTAACGGCCATGTTTAAATTCAGCTGCCAAAAATTTCACTGTGGTAAATGATGGTGCAGAGCCCCCATACACAGAGTCCAACTTATCTTTGATTTGCGTAGGCGTATTACCTTCCAAATACAAAAATTTAATAACAGTTCGATACTCAATTTTGTCCATTTTCACAAAAACACTCACATCGACTCACTCAAACGACTGCCAAATAAAAACTACGCATCCAAAATGCCTAAAATTTTGACGAGTAACTGTCAAAAGATGCACAACTACATTCACTAGCTTTTATAGGCGGGTGGTGCTATTTTCACGTTGAGGTGAATGAAACTTTTCAGGCCACCCATGTAATGCTCAAGAAACCAGATAAGCCAGTAGAAGTAACGTCTTATAGTCCGATATCGCTATTGCCATTCATTTCAAAACTGTTTGGGAAAATACTCCTCAAGCGGCTTAAGCCACTCATCAATATTCCAGACTTTCAATTTGGCTTTAGGCATAAACACTCAGCTATTGAACAGGTTCACCGTGTGACCACAGTAATAGTAAAGGCTTTCGAAGAAAAGAAATACTGCTCAGCTGTCTTGACATCTCCCAAGCATTCGACAGAGTATGGCATGAGGGTCTTATAATAAAGTGAGTAAATTGAATCCAGCAAACTATTGCCAACTACTCGAATCATACTTGTCTGATAGAACGTTCAAAGTAACACACGGAGCTCACTCTAGCTTCTATCCAATAGAAGCAGGCGTACCACAAGGAAGTGTCCTGGGACCTTTCCTCTACTTACTATACACAGCAGACATCCCAACAAATCTATTCACGTAACATTTACATTGCGACGATCAGATAACAATATTTCTACATATCCCAACGGAATTCCAGCTCCCAAAGCAGATTCAGCGAAATATCTCGGTGTAGCGATCCTAAATCCCTACTCCTATCCAAATCCCCAATATTACCAAATAACCCCAAACCAATCCCCAATACCACCAATAACGCAAATCCCAATTCCATATCGAATCATATGAGCAATAAATTAACCCAAAGTTAATTTATCGCTCATTGATTCAATTCCACATTAAATTCCATATTGAGTCACATGAACAACGAATTTAACCAAACGACTCAATTCCCAAAACTTTGACATCATGAAATGCTTAATTCAAAACGCATTTCATGATTCCCATTCCCAGAACCCATCCAACCAAACTTCTAACAAATTCCCAGAACACAACTCAAATTGAAACACGCAAAGTCTTATGTGTGCTTCTGGGAATTTTGACAAAAATTAGTTGACAATTCTCAACTAGAACAACTATAAAAGGGCAGTGAATTTCAATTTCGGGATCAGTAGATCACCGGAGGCCGAACCTATGGCCAGCGCAGTATCAAAGAAAATACAATCTAAATGCCACCCTAGAAATAGTTGAACCGTTGTTAAAATAAATAAAGAATAATCAAATCCTTTAACCAAAAATAAATCGACAACCAACGAAACGCGTTTTCATTCAGTCCCCCAACTATAACTTAACACTGATCATAAAAAACAATAAAAGGGAATCGTCTTCTCCACCACCATTGACACCCACTTCAGCAGCGATCCCGCCGTCAGACACCAACGAAGCGGAGCGACACCGTCTCCGTAAGGAACATACCTTAACATCGGTATACATTTGGATAGCAGACTAAACTGGGGACATCATGTGAAACATAAATCTGAACAAATAATGCTGAAACGTAGACAGATGTGTGGGGGTAGAAGTATGGATGCCAACGTCTGGCAAGTATTCACTTCACCTGCCAACACTTACGCCGTCAAAAATTGTTCACCGAGGGAAAATCCAGGAAAAAAGGAACGAAAACACTTTTATTTTGTTGTTTTAGGTATGTTCTTTATTTTAATTTAATTTGGTTACGTTATCACTATTGCTAACACGTCTGTTAGTTGTTATACTTCACAACTTTACGAAAGTAATTTCCAACATTAAATATGAACCAAGAAGATTGAATCTAAGCTTTCTTCAAGAAAATAACTACTGTTTGTATAGTAAAATAACAATTATCTAGTTAACACTCGAAATATCCAGGTCAGAGCGATATTCCCCACCCAAATCTTTATTTCCAACTTGTCCTACTCGAAAGTGTCGAGTTATTAAGCGGCGTGCCCGAACGCTTTGATGGTTGTGTAGCGACTGATTGAAATTAGGGTGGAAATTGGGATGTCTGCTTTTACACATCGATCCGCCAGTGGTAATCGTGCTCTCTTGTGCATTCCTCAATTCCCCACGCTCATCGAGGTAGAAACCTACTTGTGTATTCGTTCGACGTCGATGGGCGTAGCAAGGATGGAGAAATCAAAAGGAAAGCACAATAACCCAGGGTTTATCTGGCTTAGTGTGTGTGTATTAATTCCGCGTATGCAGCTGGTCCAGTGACCTGGTGATGATTATGGTGATCTCATAGGTCATCGAATCATGGAAAGACAGAATTGCAGAGGAGAGGAAAATTTAGCTGGTGCTATTCATCTGCAAAAAGAGATCATTGATCCCAAGCGAATGGATGATCTGATGAAAATCGATAGGACGCTACAGCGGCTAGGGAAATAGTACCGTGGAAAAACTCTAAGGGTGTTGGTAATTACCCAAGCCAATGAATGATGATGCAACCGCGTCGTTTGATTCGACTTGGTTGTTGCTAACCAATACGAATGGGATTTCCGGAGGAAATCTCATGGTTAGAGGAATAGTATTGCCGTATGACGAAAATGTTAGCTAAACTCAATTATGCATTATCTGCATAGAATAATGAGTTTAGCTATGCGTCCTTGGGAAAAACATATTATTTCAGGTGGGTAGCATTTAGGGGGAATAGCTAGGAATGACGCGCTGAAAACGGTCGAAATAAGGTATGGAATTGTGGGTTGGTTCTCCATGTAATATAGAGAAACCCCACAGATGTATTGGTTAATCAGGAATCACTCTCAACTCAATCTCTATTGTAAAAGATTGATCTATCAATCTATCATCAAGCCGATCTGGATATACGGAATCCAATTATGGAGCTGTATAAAGCAATCCAATAGAGAAATAATTCAACGAAGCCAGAACAAATTCCTTCGCATTATCACCAATGCGTACCGTTTTGTGACAAATCAGGAAATACATGATGACCTAGAGATCAAATGGATTTATGAAGTTATGACCCCCTACATAATCACACCAACGTAGAAGCTATTCAGCTCCTTGATATTACCCACGAATTGAGACGGATAAAACGGACGAAACCTCATGAATTAACATGTTAAAATCGAACATACTAAAAACGAGTTGGGAGCTGAACACTGGTCCAGAAAACCCTTACACATTTACTTAATTCAAGTAAATTAAGTATAATTCAATCATCGTATTAAATTAAATTGGGTGGGCTGGGTGCGAACATACAGGGCAAAGTCTCTGCTTTCAGCCCGGCAAAGGCCAGGACGATCCTTGTCCCTGTTCAATCCAAGTTGACATGCAGTCTCCACGTGACACTCCTGGATAGCTACTTTGGCACCCGCCAAGTGGTGAACCAATGCAGGCAGCGATATCCTGACAAAGGTTGGCGCAAGGCTAATAACTTTGCCCGGAAAAACAAATTATTATGGACAATTTAACAAGTCTCGGATTCTACTATTCATATCCAATAACGGTTATTTAAAAAAAAAAAAAAACGAAGACGAAAAAAGTATTTTAGTAAGCCCAATTCAACTTCAAATCGTTTGTTTGATTTTAAAATGATTGTTTATTAGTGATACTAAAAAATAAAAGTAATAAAGATATTAATGAAACAAAATATTTTTTTCTAATAATTTTAAGAAAGGTTTTTTAAATAAAACATGTTCGGAGATGCGGAGTTGACGAGGCGACGTCCACAGGTCACAGCTGACCAAGGAACGAGTGAGTCCACAGGATGGTGACTGACGAAATCACAGGAAGGAGTAACGAAGAAGAATCCAGAGGAGGGGGTAACTGACGGAGAGGAACCCCCAGGATGAAGCAACTGAGTATGAAGAGTCCACAGGATGCAGGAATTTACTATGAAGAGCCCGAGGATGAAGAAATTGACTATGAAGAATCCACAGGGTGAAGTAACTGTCTATGAGGAATCCACAGGATGAAGTAACTGATTATGAAAAGTCCACCGCTTGAAGAAACGGACTATGAAGAGTCCACAGGATGAAGTTGTGGGGGTCTCTACATTACACAGAGAACCAACCCACAATTTTAACCCAATTTCGCCCGCAAATCGCTCACCACCTCAACCCCAATTTCTTCCGTCGGCTTTTTCACCTGAAAAAAAGATATTTCCCAAAAGGGCGCATAACTGAATTCATTATTTATACAAATGATGTATAATTGAATTCACACCCTTTCTTGCCATACGGCAACACCATATCACAGCCATGTGAGTTTTCCACCGGAAATCCTAATTCCAGATTTGGTTAGCAACGCAAAGTCCAAACTATGCGGTTGCATCATCGCAAAACCGCTGGGTAATTTTCAAATTCTTCGGGTTTGGTTCTCACGCTCATAATTCCCAAGCTATTGCAGCGTCCCTTCGACTTCCCCCAGACAAGCTATTCGCTGGGGACCAATAAACTCTTTAGCAAAAAATATATTTCATCCTATTTCATTTCCACTTTTTAGAGTTCATTGCACTCTGAGATCAAACCGATATCCTAACTAGGTCACTCGGTCATCACCAGATTTTGCGTTCGTGCACACAATAAGCAAATCATCCCCGGGATCATTGCGCTCTTCGTTTCGGTTCTCTCATTCTCTCTAGTCCATCGACTATTGAATTAAACAAAGGGTTTATTCACCTCGATGGGCGGGGTAAATGAGAGAGCACAGATGAGAGTATGATCTCAATTGGTTGATCATTGTGCATATCCCAAAAAGACAATTTTCATCCCTGTTTGGAATGAGTCGTATTACAAGCGCTTAAGCGTGCGCAAGAGTCTAGAGTCTAGAGAGATCCTTCTTGGTCTTATTTAGCAAGTCCTGAGGACTGTTAAATTTTCCATAATGATTTGTTTTTTCCGGGGAAGGTCATTAGCCTTGCGCCAGAGAGCGGTGTGTATACAAGTCTTGAAAGTTTGAGTCGCGAATTGTTGTTTCTGAAATTCTTATCGATAAATTAGAAAATTCCATCGAACTGAAAGGAGGGCAGTATCTTAAGGAATCATGTGTGTTAACAAGAATTTACAAAAAGAATCAACAGTGCTGGAACCAAAATTACAAATGTAAAATTGCAATCTTAAGTTGTAAACAAATTAATAAAAAAGGTGTAAATAAAAGAAAAACATTGAAATCCTATTAATAAAAAAAGGTGTAAAGAAAAGAAAAAGGTTAACCAAAAAAAAAACTACCTCAGTGTGTTTCGAATTATTCCATCTCTTCTCTTGGATTACTGGATATTTTAGTGAACTCGTGTTCGGCGTAACATCGTTTGTGGGTGTAAGTGAATCTGTATCGTACCGGCACACTACTTCTACCCCCACAAAGTACCTGAATGAAGAGTCCACAGAATGAAGTAACTGACTA